>RJWT010006736.1:0-28642 GCA_004365215.1 Cuniculus paca | reverse complement strand
AAAAAAAAAAAAAAAGAACCCGTATGAATGCACAGAAGACTTTGGAGCTGTAGAGGAGTGAGCTGACCTAGAATGTTCTCCACCTTTCCAACGGGGGAAAGTTGAGTGCCTGTGGTGATGAAAAATGTTCTTTGGTCATGGGATGTAAATCAAATAACAAATGAGAAGCAGAGCAGCCCCCAGGTCAGCGATTTGGTGATATCAGCAAGGATAGCTTGCAACTTCCGTCAGCAAGGTGGGCTAAGATGGGTTCAGGTGTGGAAGGAGCAGAGATGCGAGGAAGTGACAGCGTGGGATGGTGAAGCAGTTTGGGACTGAAGTGGATGTGTGTTCAGATCCTGACCTTGCCGTTTTCTAATTATGAAGCCTAGAGAAAGTGGCTAACATGCCAAACCTCCGTCATTGTCTAGAAAGGGAAGCTATGATCACAGTTGCACACAGAGCCAAGGATAAAGTTAGTGCTCCTTACTGAGTTACTCTTTTTACAGAGAGGAAATCAGGCAGCTGATGAGGAAGACTGGTGAACAGCTGCATAGGCAGGGATCACAGGGCTCTTCTGGCACCAGACTTTTTTGGATGGGTTCCTGGCTCTGGCACCTGACAATCATAAAGCTTCGGGCAAGACAAGTAGTGTTCTAACACATCTAAATAGGACATTCTTATAAGTTTGTCAGAAGGAGTAAATGGGAGTAGTAAGTATAAAGTACTAGAATGATGCCAGGTTAATAAAACAATGCTTGGTACATATTTAAGACTTGGCTGCTGTCATTAATTACAGTAATAAAACAGCAACTACAGTAGCAATCGTGAGATTTTCAAAGGTGAAACATCAAAAAGAGACGAGACGTTGATTTCATTAAGGGCTTATGAGCTTCTAAGGCTTGCAAATACAACTGAAATTGCTTACCATGGTTGACCATGGCTTCTTGATGATAGCAAGAATAAACAAACTAATAGTAACTTCTGCTATGTATTTCAGCATGCAAAGGAATATTTGGGTAGCTTTCTTTTTGTCAGCAGCCCTGCCTGTACAGAGGGTTCTTGCTGGAGAGCTATTGCCTGGCTTTCATTCAGCTCAGTAGCTGACTTTCCAGCCTTCCGCTGATTGGCCTGTTACAGCCCACTCTTTACAAATATTTCCCATATGAATGCCTTAGCAGTCCGGTGCCTTTTATGTACACCAGTTCAAGTTTGCATTTTTTGTCTGCAATGGAAGCAACAGTCATTCTGCAATCCTTAAAAAGAGATAAAGCAGAGTGCTTTGAATGTACTCACTATGCTTCTTTGTTAATCCTCTATAGCTTATTTGAGTCCTGCAAAATAAATTCCAATCTGATATATGTTAAATTCATAACATGGGAATTGAGTTAAAGTTCTATTAGTGAGAAACAGTAATATGCTTTGCACCTGGGAGTCATGTAAAACGAGAAGGCAAATCAAGTAAACAGCCCTTCTCTGAAGTCTTTTGGGGACACTGGTTATTATAAGTGACTGGAGATGATTATAATTCATAAAGCCATCAAACTTGTTAATGTGTGTTTCTGGAAGTATGAAATTCAAAGGGGCTTGGAAAGGTCATTTTGTCCTTCTCACCAACTCTGACCAAATCACTAAAATAAAATAATTGCAAACTATTATAAAACCATGGTGGTTTTTAGAGTGTTTCTGAAGGAGATTAGATTGCACAGTCTCCCTCAGAAATACAGTTGGGTTTTTTAACAACCCTCATTGTGGGAAAGGTCATTTTAATATCTAACTGGAGTCCTAACTGCTATAATAAAAGGGCATGTCTTCCTTTTCAGTCCTCCTTAGAGATGGCAAAGTGTTGGTTACTAGCTTCCTTATAAATGAATGGTCATTGAATACCTATTGTGGATCTATTCTGTTCTTATAACAACCCTTTATGCATTTGGATTATGAAAAAGTTACTTTACAACTCTCGATTTCCAGGCCAAATGAACCCATAACCATTTTCTGGGGTCTCACTCTCCAGCTCTCTTCATCCTTGCAGCATTTTTCTGCAGATGGTCCGCACTTTGCCCAGCAGTAATTGCTGAGTAATTTGGAACACAAGAGATTTTTCAATCAGTTCTTTGGTTTAATTTTTCAGTTCGTTTTGTTTATACCTGTGGATTGTACACAACAGCTTTTTTCTACCCCATGTGGAACCCTTCCAAGCTTTACCTTAAGCTTTTGTAACTCTTGAATAGAGGAAAATAAACAGGAAGAAGGCAGGAAAGACATCAGTAACATATGGATACAGAAAACCTTATTGATGAAGCAAAGTCAGAGAAAAATATCCTGTACCCACCAAAAGAACAGCCTTCTCTGTCTGTGCTTTTGTTCCAAATCACTTTGAGCAAATAAACCAGTAACACTGTGTTGGGAGGGGAGCTGATAGCGATAATCCTATTTGTGCAAATGCAAATGAAAAGAGAATTCTTCTAGCACGGCATCTAAAATAAAGCAAAGACTGTAGTTTCTTTAAAATTTCTCTCCTCACAGTTGGAGGCCAGGCAAGCAGTCAGTGAGTGACTGTCTGCAATGATTTGGAATGTTCTGTGGGAAATTATAGAGCTAGTGCTGCTTATGAAGAGTCGAAAGCAGTTAGGGAGAACAAGCCAACTGTCATTCCAGTAATTAATAATAAAAAGTGCAATCGAAAATAAGATGTTAGAACTCCAAGCAAGGTCTACAAGAGTTCAAAATCCCACCGATCGGTGGTGGCATTGGCTGGACTGGCCGAGACAGAGTCACTATGAGGGGAAGAGAGGAGACAGACTGTGGACTGGCTCCTGGCAGACAGGTAGACAGACAGGGCTTGGACGCCTAGCAGGCTGCAGAGGGTGGGTCACACTGACCACTACCCAGCACCTTTTGCAGTCAGTCATCCACCTAGCAGGTAAAGTGGTCACAGTTGAATTTGGGGTAACAATGTAGCCACGGGGCTGAAATCAGAAGCACAGAGGATGCGAAGAAAGCTATCAAACCCCAAGAAATGACTATACCTTGCAATCATGTTACTGGAGCGATTTTCCTTGGAATGAATGGCAGTGATTTTCCTCAGGCAGTCCAGTATCCTGATATGAGCTCACACACACACACACATGTGATGATTCTGAAGATACCATCCCAGTGCACCTGTGATCATACACACACATGCACACACACGCACGCACACAAACTTCTTCCCTTCTCCCATGAAGCCAGTATAGAAAACATGGAGCTATACCTCAGGGCCTCCTGGAGCCAGTTCTAAACACATAGGAAAGGATTGCTGTAACTTTTGTGAATAAGTGGAAACTCTTACAGGGAAAGCCACTCTATGCTCTTAGAAAAACAGCTTAGAAAACAAGACAGAAAGGAACACAAAGAAAAAAGAATGAGGTAAAGCATAAGCAGGTAGACAGATAAATAGAAGAAAGAAAAAAGAGAAAGAAGAAAGCAGCACAGTCATTCAACTTTAGAGGAATTTGCTGTGTGGGTAAGGATGACTGATTAAATGTCTTGAGATGTAAAGTGTGGGTTTGGGTATTTGTGTATACCGCTGTGGCTGCTTCTGGAATACCAGGGCCTCAGTACTGTCTGTCTTTTAGAGAGTAAATGACTGAGGATTTAGGCCTTGGTGACTTCTTCCACGCATCCTCATTTCTTTTAGATGGATGGTCCTCAAAAGCATTTGTTGAATTAATGAAATTATTATTATATTCTGAAGTTTGGAATGCCCAAGACACTTACAAAGTCAAAACCACCTTGCTTTTCTCTCTCTAGGAATCTCTCTTCCTAGCTGCTAGTTCTCCCAGGGTGAGCGTGTGCCTTGTGGACAGCCAGTGCCCCATAATGGTCTTTCTCCCTTCTTTCCCCACCCTAAGCCCGAAGTCCCTTTACTTATTTGTAAAGCGTTATCATTTTGTATTTCATTTTCTTGGCTTAAATCAAATGGATTCTACAAGTTTTCCTAGGAGAGGAAAATACTGAGCCAAATCAGACCTTGTAACTGGGTCTGAGGTCATATGTAGGATTCTTTGCTAAAAGTGAGATTTTTATCTGGACAGAGAGAATTCTGGTTCCCTGAGTACAAGAATGGACACACAAAGGGCAAAGTAAGAATCCAGGACAACAATGACAACATGTGCCTGCTCTTCTGTTTTGTCTCATTAGGTCTCTGCCCAGCGGTAGTCATTTGCAGCTTGGGTTTTTTGCCTTGGTCATCCTGCTGGCTTCCGATCCATCATAGTCTAATACTTGGGAAGCTAAGGGTGTCTTTTGTGTCTGTCTTATCAACTCAGCAGCACAGCAGCTGTGCTTGGTACCCCACAGGCTGTTCCTCTGTGTGTGCTCATTTCCTGAGCAGGTGTTCCTTCCTAGATGCACCTTTTAGGATGGTAGTGTCATCAGTCAGTGGTGCCCAAGGAACTGGAAGGAAGGGAGGAACAAGATAATCAGTCCAAGTCCAAAGTACCCTCACTGCCTGGTGCCCTGGCCCGATGCATCTGCTATGTTCTGTGCCCTCTCTTTGCCCTGGGTTTAATTATTCTCTCCCAGCAGCTTCACCAAATGGAGGGTGGGAATGCAAGTAGGTCCATGACTGTCCTCTTCCTCCCTCCGGAGGACATGGCAGATGAAAATTCTGAGTTGGGCGTTGGTCAGAATGCCTGTGGTTCTAGTAGTTACAGCACTGGTCCCCATCCCCATTCCTCTTTCATTTGGATGATCATGAAGTTAGAACCAAGGTCTAAATGAATCTCACCATGTGTTGTGGTTATTGAATGCATCTAATAAATCTCTGACCTTTCAGAAACTCTTCTTTTGGATGGTTATGCTTTCTCTTGCACATTATTTGTGTGTGTTTACTGCCCTATTACTGAACTGGTTCTGCTTGATTTCCTTGTTCACCCTTTAATTTGGTAGCACCTTATTTTACAGTCCACTAACTTTGTTGAAAGTAAATTCACTTTACTCGTGTGGTTAGTATTACTTATTTGATAACCTAAGTACCATATTAGGGTGCGGTGAATGCATAGTTTAAGTGCTATGCAATTACCAGGTAAATATATGATGGGTTTATTTTATCCTCTCAGCCCAACACAGGGCAACATCGTAATTACTTTTGGACCCATTAAGTGAACTTACCACATAATCTGCAGGAAGATTAATTACGTAGTTAGCTCTTGCCACCTTCCATTTCCACACACTTTCTGAGATTACACCTCTTTTAGGATTATGCTGTCTCATATAAATCCCCTAGGCTGAAATGCAGTAGCCATTATGAATCGGCTGCAGGGATAAAGCTCGCGCAGTGCACATTGGGAAAAGCGGTGAAAGTAGCGATGGCACATCCTGGGGGCGGGGAGACACCTACATTCTAAATTCAAACTAACGCTTTTATTTTTGCTTTGCCCATGCATTCAATAGGATGGAGTAGGAGAGGTATGGGAGAAACAGCATGTGCCCTCTGAGAGACCAGTCCTCCCCACAATAGTGTTGGAGTCTAGTATCCAATTGGGGCCAGAAAGTAATTACCATGGACATAAGAGCCCCTGGGACCAAGACCTTCATCACCATGATAAACAAACACTGTAACAATGATTGTATATACCCTGAACTGAGGTTGTCCATGTTCTCTGAATCCGAAGGACTTGTGTCAAAGCTAAAATTGCTATTTGTGAGCTCTGGTCTTCTCCCAACTCATAGACCATGGGTTAACTTCTTGCCCTACACCACTGTCTGCGAATGCATGTGCCCCCATCATCGATGAGCAGAGCCGTCCCACTTTATTTGTCATTTGTGTGAATCTGTCCTCTCTCAATAAATGTAAAGTAGCAGATATACTTTGAAGGTTAATGACTTCTTAAAATATGTGTATTAAGGAGTTGCCTGTTTTTACTAGAAAAAAAATATTATGTTCTTTACAAAATTGATTCTCTGCAAGAGTCTATTACATGGTGAGTTACCTTAATGCAGTTAAGGTATTTGACTAGCATCATTTTGATTTATACAAGGCATCTGAAAAACAGGATTATTGTGTGAATGAAAGTACAACTCATGGCTAGCTACATACATCATTTTCTATGAACAATAGCTCCAAAATTCTAATAGCATTTCATTTTGGATCCCAGGGTGGATCTCTGGCACTGTGCCCATGTTGGCCACTTACGGATTCTCTTGTGTCTTCCAGGCATCGAGAATGCCAGTGACATCGCTCTCTATTCGGGCCTGGGTGCTGCAGTCGTCGCTGTTGCAGTCCTGGTCATTGGAGTCACCCTTTACAGACGGAGCCAGAGTGACTATGGCGTGGATGTCATCGACTCTTCTGCATTGACAGGTGGCTTCCAGACCTTCAACTTCAAAACGGTCCGTCAAGGTCAGCGGCGTAGGTCCCCCAATACCTCGTCCTCAGGACCAGCGACTACATTTGCACAGGGGCCCCAGAGTTTTTGGGGGCCTGTGTGAAGGTAGCTCTTGGCACTGGGAGCCGCTACCAAATTGTTCTTACCTGACAGACCCAAGCGTGAATGGGCGGTCTGCTGATGTCCTTGGCTCCCACAAGGACGAGTGACTCTCACGTCACCATCAGCAGCATTTTAAATGAGGCAGTTCCATCTCTGATGCATAGTGAGCCTAATGAGTTACTTTATCTCAAATGATCCAACTTGCTCTTTGAAGAAGGCTGATTTGAAGATACATATTTAATTGAGTTAACTAAAATACTGACTTCAAGGCTGAGGACCAAATCCCAGCCCACAAGCTCCCAGGTGTATTTCTTACACTAGATTTTGGTTTCTTGTATTTTAAGTAAGTAAAAAGACTTTAGAAAAATATACAAAGGGTCACTTAGCCTGGGAAAAAAAGAAATTGCAGCCTAAATGACTCTCAGCTGTTGCCAACTCCAAGCAATCTTATATAGCGGGGGAAGCAACATCTATCATGTCAACCTGTAGCAATACTCATTTTCAAAACACAGTCGCTTAATTCTCCTAGATGAACCAAATCTGTTCCTGAATGCAAGGTGGGGAAGAGCCATTCGTGGCTCTCATCTCGGAAAAACTGACACCCTCGCTCTTCAGGAGATGATGTTTGCTCCTTTGACCCTGAACGTCCGTGCTGTGGCCCTGTTTCCGTGTGCTGTGAGTCAGTAATGCCTATGGCACTGGCTGAGCAGACCTGCCACTGAAACAGAAATCCACACCTGCTGGAAAAGAAAAGCAAAGCACAACTGAGAGATGGCCAGGAGAACACGAGTTTCCCCTCACGCTGTTTACCCCCCAGGCGCCTTGGTGTCAGGCCTTCCAGACCATTGAATGTTCTGGATTCTGGTGACCTATTGAACATACATGATTTAATTTGTTATAAACCCAGTGAAGAGCGGATTTTTGTACTACCTAGGGAACTAGAGATGTGTTTCCATCAAATAAGATGTCAGTGTCTGAGACCATAAACTCTTGAAAGCCGAGGAATACATTAGGCAGTGCGAGACAGTGTTGTATGTAAGTCCACAGACTTTAAAGGCAGTTAGCTTAGCTTTGAGTCTAAAACTTCTGTGTTAGCTATTTAATCAGTTACCCCGGAGTCACAGTTTTTACATCAATAAAATAAGGATACTGAGATCCACCTCAGTGTTCTTAGGAGAATGAAATTACCTAGAACGAGGTGGCTAAGACCTTGGCAATTGGGAGTGGTCATAAATGTGGTGAATGTAGTTCTAGAAGGTGGTAATTTCCTCTCACCCTAGCACAGGATGCCAGCAGGCTGCACGGAGCACCAAGCAGCAGGTTGGGGAACACTAGCTTATATAAGCTTAATTACATCTCCTTAGGGAGGCACATCTCTGACCTTGTATGCACAGGGGTCTCTAAGAGACTCTATTGCCTTGCGAAATTACCAGACCATTTTGTTTATTTTTGGCCAAGAATCTCACAGAACTAGAGAGAGAAGGGGAAATCTCCCTATATTCATTGTGATGCTATATTTCACAGCAACGGTGGGTGGCTTTGACCTCTAGACCTTAGAGATATATCTTCAGCAATATATCCTGGGCCCCAGGAAGGGAAACAGGAAGGCTGTTAAACAGAATGTCGTGGACTAGAGACATAGCTTAGTGGTAGAGCACTTGCCTAGTATGCATGAGGCCCTGGGTTCCTTCTCAGCACTACAGAGACAGAGACAGGGACGGAGACAGAATATGAATGAATGTCATACTTAGACTATGGACTTAAAAAGAGATTTCCAGAGTAGATTTGAGAGACCAGGAGGTGGGTGACTGTCCCTGGTCAGACTTCTGTCAAAGTAGCAACTGGTACTCCTGACCTGTAGACTGTTATACATCCTCCTTTTTTACTCAGGCATTTTCCATGCCTGTGCTGTCAACAGATAGGAAATACTTTTGCTTCTTTGCTTCCCATAAGCAAGGAAGGCCTTTTAAGAGTAGGCAAAAATTAAGTCTCAGAAGGTTAGAGCTTGAGATCAAATAGCCAAGAGACTTAGGGATAAAATTTTGATGTCTCCATGGAAACTTCTTTTCAGTTGTGGAATGGCTCTCTGGTCCCACTTCTTGTCTGGAAGACCATAAACAAGAGCAAGGTCAGAACCTGGAGAGGTCCATGTGGTTCTTTTAAAAAGCACAAAGTCTCATTGGTGCCTGTGTCTTGGCCTTGCAGCCCGAGGCATGAAAATCTCAGACACTGTAAAGGAGCCTTTAGATCTACAGTGTTATTTCATCTCATTTGTGCATCTTTTCTGTGACTCTGGATTCTTAGAGCTTCCAAACTAGATGCGGAAAGAGGCAGGGTTATAGATTTCCTGCTGGCATCATTACAAATTATGAAAATGGAAACACAATAGAGGCTAATACAATATGGCCTAGAATTGCAACATTTTCAAAAATATCATACTTTAAGCATTTTGGTCAGGCCCCAAAGGAAAATTGTTTAATGTGGTTTGGGTTTCAATTTGAGATGTCACATTGACGGACTGATATGGGCGGGAGGTTTGGGACTGAGGGCTATTTTGTTAGTGACTAATAAATGAGATTACTTCATCACAAGAAAATATCACAACAGTTCTTTTTAATATTTGACTGGGAAAAACATTAGTCCCAACAGATGACAAAGTCCAATTTCTTACATTTTTGTACAGATTGTTTTTTGTTTTTTGTTTTTTTTTTTCATTTGTTTTGAGACAGAAAGCAGATTATTCTGAGCTGCTCTCTGTCCCAGTGTGGCATAATCTTCCCTCTCAGAGTGACATACATGGCATTCAAACAAATCAGCTTCTCAGACACGGAGCAATTCGTGAGGTTCCTTGACCCGTTCATTCTGCAGGCACATCATTTCCTCCCCTGGCTTCAGAAAGTGCCCCAAATTCCACAAGAAATGTGCTGGAACCAACAAAGCTTTATTATGAGCAGCACTGCCTACTCACCATGCTGTGTCATCGCTTACCATTTAACATGAGCAGATGTTATTTTTGCTCCATATGGAATTGCAAAAACTATTTTTTTGTTAGCTTTCCTTTGCCAGTTAACCTCATAAGCAACAGAACCTGAATTAGTTACCTGACTGAGTACTAGAACTACTTACTTTGAAAAGACAAAGTGTAAAGGCTTCAGCAAGGGGAGATTTTGGCCCATGGCATTTGGAAAACTGTGTGGGGAGGGGTTTCCTGATGCCAAGGCCTAGTCCACTTGCTCAGGATGGGAGGGTGGGACCAGTGTGCTAGCTCGGATCTGAGCAGCTGGCAATCACGTAGGTGGCTTTGCAGTTAGCAGAAGCAATCCTAGAAGGGTAACAGAGGTGTCTTTTAGTGTCTGAGTGACAGATCAGTTTTCTTTTACCAGGTAACTCCCTGCTCCTGAACCCTGCCATGCAGCCAGACCTGACAGTGAGCCGCACATACAGTGGCCCCATCTGTCTACAGGACCCGCTGGACAAGGAGCTCATGACGGAGTCCTCACTCTTCAACCCTCTGTCAGACATCAAGGTCAAAGTCCAGAGCTCCTTCATGGTCTCCCTCGGAGTGTCAGAGAGAGCCGAGTACCACAGCAAGAATCACTCGGGGACCTTTCCCCATGGAAACAACCGTGGCTTTAGTACAGTGCATCCCAGAAACAAGACGCCCTACATCCAAAACCTGTCGTCTCTCCCCACAAGGACAGAACTGAGGACAACGGGTGTCTTTGGCCACTTAGGGGGGCGCTTAGTCATGCCAAACACAGGTAGGTGGTGAATGTATATTGTGCATTCCCCAGCATTTGTTTCAGTACCTTTCCTTTACAGGATTGCAGCCTGTCGAGTTCACTTTGTGTTTACTGTTCCCTTGTCCCAGCAGCAAATGTCATGCCTCCGACAGTCTACTTGGGGTGCACTGCGAACCAGAACCAACCCTGCGACCAGACCCTGTTCCCATCTCAGAATGCAATGAGCTCTGGAAGGTCTGGGAGGGTCCCCAAGGTTTCAGCCCCTTGAAATATATTACCTAGAATGTGACCAGGAAGCACCGAAAACTTTCTTTGACATGACCGACAAGCATCGAGTTGATGCACAAGTATGGTTTACATTGTAGGCTGATTACGCAGTGAAATAACATTCAAATTGCATCAATAATTTACCTCTCCTAGTCCATGGACCTCGCTAAAGATACTACTTTATGAAGAACAATGATGAAGCATCCTCATGGAATTGCTCTTTGGAATTAAAGCTTCATTCCAGGGCTACACCATAAGTACCATCAACTCTCATGCCTTTTTTTCCTCCATTGTGTTAGATTTCCTCATTGTTATAACAGGATACTTTCAGATATCAAGTCTAAATCATTTCTAAATGATATCGTACCTATAGATTAACCTTCTTGAGTTGCTTCCTCAGACGTAAGTGAGTGGCAGAAGAGGTGAGTTTCTCCTCTGAGTTCTAAGCAACACGAACCAGGTAGTATGTTGCATCAGGCAGGCCCCCATTGGCTCCTCAGAGAGACAAGATCCTCAGTCTGTGAGGGTCATAAAATAACATGTTTCTCTGGAAGGTAGAGTTAACCAACATTTTATTTCACTGAGTGAAACCTGTAATAGGTCTAGTCTGAGGCCACTATTTTAGCCAACCATTCCCTCCACTAATAGTTTACTGACTTGAAGTTGAACTTTGGCCTTAAATTGATGAACATTCCCTTTTTCTATCCCAGATTGAGGGCTTCCTTTAAAACGTCATTTTAAAATAAATTTGGGGGCTGGGGATATAGCTCAGCAGCACAGTGCCTGCATGGCAAAACACAAGGTCGTGAGTTTGATCCGCGGTACCAAAAAAAAACAATTAAAATAAATTTTGATTTTTAAAATACAGCCCTAATAATGATTATGTTTTCATAGGCCTTCAGTTCTTCAAATCTATTTTGATCCGTATTTTGGGACATGATTGCAATCTTGCTTCAAATGTTGTATATGAGTGTTCTATGCGGGATATAATTTTTCCTGTTGATAGTTGGCAGTGATCAGGATTCTGGTTCTGGAGTTTTGATAATTGGCAGCTGGGAGACGCAATACAGATGAATCGGGCAGCCATAAATATCAATCACAGTCAATTACATTCGTAAACAAGAAGTGTGGGTCTTGGAGAAGGAAAAGTGATACACCCTTTGCGCTCTCAGAGAACAGGATATACACATCAAACTGCTATGATGTCACAAGCTGAGTCACTGTGTCTAGGTTTCCATCTCATCTTTCTAGCTCAGGCTTGGCTCTTATAAGTCTCTCTGTCCACTGGTTAAGTGACTTGGCCAGTACCTTCTACCCTCTGTCTTCTCCTCTTCATTTGTTATATGCATGTGTGTCTGTGTGGGGGCGTGCACCTTTTTATGCGCACTGAAGAAGTGTCAAGACCAGTCCATTCATCACCTCTTCATTTCATGTTCACCAGAGAAAGTGAGGAGATGAAACTGTGATGAAACAGATATTTCTTTTTCTCCCTCTCTGACTTGAGAACCGTGTTGGTTATACAGTTACCTAGAAGATTCCTAGGTTCACCAGATGGTTTTACCCATTAACCTTTTTGCAAGTTAATGGAAATAACACTTAAATTCTGGAGCAAATTTACTGATATGTTGATAAACTCTTATATTTTCAGGTAAGCTTAATAATAATTGGTTTTAGGATGCCCAGTCTTTTAAGAGAACTAAAATGTACCAGGAGAGTTTAACATAAAGTCTAAAACATCAACGGGCCGGGAGTATAGCTTCATGATAGAGTATTTGCCAGTTAAAAACTACAATTCTGAGAGCACCATCAGTGACTCCGGCTCAGTTCCTCTGTGAAAGGGGTATTTTCAAAGCTCCTGACAAGATGCAGTGAATAAGATTGAAGCTGTTTACAGCAAATGAATTAGGGGAAAAATAAGTGTGGGGATTGAAATGTATTCCCTGTTACTTTGCAGGACATAAATGCAAAATATGCCCTGGGGAACTGAAGTGTAAAGAAAGCAAAGCACAGAAATTAGATCGCTCTAATACCATCCATCCCAACTTGTCATATGGTGTGTTCTAGAAATCATTTATTATGCAAAATATGAAACAGGAAACTCAGACAGGTGGTTCTGTTGTCATATCAAATAAAAGGCTGCCCAAGTAGCAGGTGGAGTTTGGGAGGGGGGTATAATTTTCTTTGATCAGAGATAACTGAAAGATGACATACTGAAAAATGGATATTTCTTTAAGAGACTACAGGCATAAAACTTTACTACAGCACCTCTCATTCTTCATAATATATCACTTGCCACCAGCCCACCCCCTACCATCCCTCCTGATTGACTGTCTTCACTCTCCACATACAATTTGCATGTTTGGGTAGGAGGAGGGAAATATGCTTGAAAGATAATAACACTTCTGAGAAAAGGAGAGAGGAAGATAATTTAAAGCTTCAGTGATCCTATGGATTCAAGTTGAATTTAGGAAAGTCATAAATAATGTTTCAGTATTAACACAGAGAATCAAGGCAACTTGAAAGGAATGAGACAGGATGCATTCTGTAAACCTCCTTTCTTGAATGTCCTCTTCCATATTGCTTCACTTTGGAGGCGGAAGTAGGGCATTAGGATGTGACAATTTACATGAGATAACAAGACTCTAAGCTCAGCCTTTTCACTGAGAATTTTGAATTCTGTATGTTCCATCACTCATATATTCACATGTTTACTGAGTTCCCACTCTGTGCCAGGGCAAACACTAGTGTCGTTGTTATTGCCTGCTGATGGCCTACTGTGTTCTACATGGGAAGGCCAGGGGTTATGTGTGTCTTTGTCTTCATGGCCTAGAAAGCCTAAAAGGGAAGCGGCAGAGAGAAAGTGTGATGCCGAACTAAAACAAGACAGAATGACTGGGGCATGTGGTCGGGCTGGCGCCCAGACACAGGGAATACTCTGTTTTTCAACACGTGTCCAACAGCAGGGAAGGCTCTAAAGGAAGCCACTCCACAGGGCAGCTGCATTGAAGGAAGCATGGAGCGCAGGAGGTACCTGACAGGGGTCCCTAAGTGAGGCAGTTGCATTTCTCCTACTATTGACATGAAGGTCCAGAACAGAGATGAATCTCCCTGCTGAAAAGCTGCGAGCGAATTTTAAATGTACCTCCTCCTTAGAGCTATTGAAAGATATTGATGATAGGTAGCATGTTACTGAATAATGCGTATAAACATAGATCACAAATAACTTGTCTTACAATAAGTCTTGCATTGTCTGACTCTATACCTGTTAACAGACATATTGACGGATACCAGAAAAACCTGTCATCTTTATATTTAAATTGTTATTAGCAACTTGAAGGCTTTCTGTGTAATTCATTCTATGAAAGGGGAAAAGGTGAGCACTACATTATTCAAAGCATAGAAAGATGCCATGAGATTTTAGTTTGTCAGTAACTTACTGTTTCAGTATTTCATTTCTCTTTGTAAACAAGAGGCAATGTTAAAGAGAATCCCTGACTTCCCCAAGTGTTTCTATTGGCCAAAGTGATACATTTTCTTCATGGCATAAAGAGACATTAAATTGTGGCTTCTGTGTCATCTCTCTCTGCATTATATGATTTTACTAAAGTTGGGTGGCTGAGATTTTTGACATTGAAGTGAATAAGGCTACATCTTCGGCCTTAACTCTTGCCAAGTTCTATTTGCAAACGTAAGACCATGTTGGTTATATAGTTACCTAGAAGATTCCTAGGTTCACCAGATGGTTGTACCTTTGGTGTTTTCCTAACAATGCAGTAGTCCTCTGAACACAGCTCTCAGCTTACTTACCGATGTGTACTTTGTAAGACAATTTCATAACAGGTTGAAGGAAAATTTTGAATTAGCACATCCATCATCCATTAACCTTTTTGCAAGTTAATGGAAATAACACTTAAATTCTGGAGGAAATTTTACTGATATGTTGATAAACTTATATTTTCAGGTAAGCTTATAATAATTGGTTTTAGGATGCCCAGTATTTTAAGAGAACTAAAATATACCAGGACAGTTTAAAATAAAGTCTAAAACACCAACAGGCCGGGAGTATAGCTTCATGATAGAATATTTACCTCTAATATACAGGAGGTCCTGGGTTTAATCCCTGGGGCCACAAAACCAACAAACAGATAAATGGACTCATCTGAGCATTCAGATGAATAATATGCTTCTTTTTATGCACCTGTTAAGGGGAATAGCATTCCCCTTCTTATCTTGGATTTTGTAAATTTTCCAAAGATTGGGATTTCACAAATTGCCATGAGAAGTCTGTCTTTGTGGACATCTGTCAAGTGCTTAAGCAAGGTGCTTCAAAACAACTGGAAAAATCTATGAATAACCTCTTTGCTTTTTCTGTTTTAGGGGTGAGTTTACTTATACCACATGGCGCCATCCCAGAGGAGAATTCCTGGGAGATTTACATGTCCATCAACCAAGGTGAACCCAGGTGAGAGACAGAGAAGGAAGGCATATTAATGACATCTTAGATATGGATTGCAGACTTTTGCTGAAGTTATAAAGATAATAAGACATGGTAGGACTAGGTAAGATAGTTTGCTACTGTCTGTAATATAGTGAGTCTATACAGGGAAAAATCAGCTGCAAAGCCATTGGAGGGCGTGAAAACATTCATGGCTTCACATTTTGTAGCCACTGGTATCTAAACAGCAGATGCCAAATGGAAAAGAGTTGGCGGACAGGTCATAAGCAGGGCCTTTCCATAAACACTGACTACCCCAGCTAGTGTTCCTTTCAAAAATATATAAAATTATCCCTGAAGGAGTTCTTCAGGGCCAGGTATTATGTCAATTCATGCAGTGGTTGACTCTCAGCCATTTAAGGTCAGCAAAAGACCTGCACTCCATAAGCTAAGAGACAATTTCTTAGGTAATTTTCCTCCATGCAAAATAAATATGGTATAAACTTCAATAGCTTTCAAGCTGAGAAATTTCAGCAGTGTTAAATTCAATTACGTGAACAGATACAAATCTTGTATTTTAATGAAAGTAGTTAGTTATTTTCTTAGCGCAACTATAATATTTGTAGAAATGTTGCCTTGCTCCATACATGATAAACCTAACTCCTCTTTAGAAGGCAATTTGTCTCATAAACTGGATATATACCTCTGGCATTTTTAGTCATAACATCTTGGTTATTGTAGAATAGAATTTTGTTGTTGTTAGCAAAAAAAAAAATGTAAAAGAAAAACATTGGAAAGAAAAGCAGCCACAGAAACAGATGGTTTCAACAGATTTTGATAGCTATCTCTATAAAAGGGTTTGCGAGGACCCAGTGGTTCTAGCTCTCTGCTGTATAGAGTTTGAGAGAAATGGAAGAGAAAGTTCCGCCCGAGGGTTGCTGATGAGGTTCCTAAAGGACGTACGTGGAGCTGTGTTGTGCTGGCTGCTGTGTTCTTTCCTCGTGTTGTAGAGCCAGCTCCTTTTTCCTGTGTGTCTGAAAAGGTGCTGATATCTAGTGACCTCCACTTGGCAAGTCGGGGAACCTGAGACTCCAGAAGTTTTGAAGAGTTTGTTTAAAACTCTTAGTTAAGTAGGCTAAGTAGACCTAAATTTGGAGTTCTTCAGATGAAAATCACCTCCTTTTTAATCCGATTTACCTTGGAAACCATAGCTGTTTGAAATTAAGATCATGATCAATTACACACGTGTTTTAAATTCATCATCCTGCAAAAATTCCAGCACAGTAATCCCTCTGCATCCACAGGGGATGGTTCCAGGACCTCCCAAGGATACAGTATCCCAAGATGTTTAATTCCCTTATATAAACTGGCATATTTTTTTCAAATAACCTACACATATCCTCCTGCATACTTTAAATTGTCTCCACATTAGTTATAATATCTAATCTAATGCAAATGCTATGCAGTTATTATATTGCTTAGAGAATAATAAGAAAATAATCCCATCCATTTGTAGTACACATGCAGTTCTTTTCAGATACTTTTGATCTGAGGCTGATCAAGTCAGCAAATGTGGCGCCTAGGGCCACTCTGCCTGCCTGTATACACCAGTGTCCAGTCAGTCTCCCTGCATCCCCTGTCTTCATTGCCATCAGACACAAAAGGTGCAATCAGTACCTTTTGCTCAAACCCATCCCTGGTGTCTTCCTCATTACATAAGAACCAGTCTTGGGCTATTTCCCATTTTTCCAGGGTACCTAATTTACAACTTACCTCAATCTCTGTCTCTCACTAGAAGCTGCCTCTTCTTAAGAGATCAGAGCTAGAATGTGCCAACAGGCATCAAGCATACAAGGACTTCAGTAAAATGTCTCAAAAAGTCTCAGGGAAGAATGATGATTTGGGACACCCCGCAACTTAAAAATGAGAGGGAGAGAATACCTATGATCTTGCCAGAGTCCAAAGTCCAAGAAAGACATATTGCCCTAATGGGGTTACTCCCTGGGCCAGATGAGCTTTGCAAGTTCCATGGTAACCAATTTTGTTTATCCATCTATATCTCGGGTGTGAGTTCATTACTGCTGTCTAGGAAGTGGATAGAAATAAGAACAATTTATCCAAGACTGTAGATCTGTGTGGTGTGCGTTTCCCTATTAAACTGTGGTAAAAATAAAATGGCACAAAGCACACATTCCCTTTCACATTACTGGAAGCTTCACCAAATGTCCCTGTCTCCTAAGGAAATGAGTCTGGGCTGTGGGACATTTAGCTTCCTTGACAATCCTTGTTCCCTTTTCGGTGGCACCAATATATTTACAAAAACACCAAAACAGCATACACCTCTGATTTTTTTTTTTAAAGCTGGGATGATGTTTTTTTCTCTGTGCCAAGAATCTCCTTGGATCTGTGTTCTTTTGCTTTTACTCTTGTGATTAATCAGGAGAAGACCATGGTGCCATCTTTTCTTTGCAGTGTTACCTGAAGCCCCGTTTTTATTTTATGCCCTCTGACTGGCTTCCTAAGCTTTTCCCCCAACACCCACAGAGCTGCAGCGCACTGCTCTGCTTCTAGCATCTGCATCTCCAGGGCCCTGTCCCCTCCCTTTTATGTCCTAGGTTGGAGAATTGGATGTGCTGAGCTCCCATCACATCCACACACAAAATACAGCGGGATCATCCAAGCAACAGGTTTATGCTCTAATTTAAATCGAAGTCTCCTCCATCCTTCTGACTGTATTATCGGTGTTGCCCCTTTCTGCGTTACATGCCCAGGTTAGCAGGGTGATGACTTATACTGTAACTGGTATCATTCATCCAGATTCTGCAGACAATTCTCTAGGCCAGCTATGTGGAATGAACTGAGACACAAAACCTCCTCCTATATTTGAGCAATCTCGGACGACTATGCTGTCATAGGTTGAGAAGTTTTATGCGAGGTTGCATTTTGTCTGAATCAAACGTACTGCGCCTCTCCTGGGAGGTCCTACTTGCATTCCTGGGGAGCATCCAAAAACAAATTCTGCTTTCCATGAAGATACTGTCACTTTCCCTCTATGACATCCCTGCTCTGTCTACAGTTTCAGATTTGAACAGCTCATCTGATGAATCTTCTGCAACTTCTTCCAGTAATCTGGACCTTTGTTAGTGCTATAATTTGGATCTTAAATATCCCCTAAGGCTGCATATGTTGAACATTTGCTTGCCAACCTGTGGCACTAATGATAGGTAGAGGAATAGGTGAGGCCAAAGGGAAAGGAGGGAAAGGAGCAGGGACAAGGAAGAAAGGGAAGGAAGGGAAGGAAGGGAAGGAAAGGGGAATTTGGGCCATTGGGGGTTTGATTCTGAAGGCAATATAGAGAGTCTGGTCCTTTCTTTTTTCTGTCTCTCTCTCTCATCTGGTCCTCAGCTCCCATGGGTGAGCACTTTTGTCTGCCATACTCTCCAACCACGATGTACTGTGCTGTCGCAGGCACATAAATAACAGGGCCAAGTGACCATGGACTGAAACTTCTGAAACTGTAACCCAGAATAAACACTTCCTCTTATGAATTGGTATCTGAGGCAGTTTGCTGAGTAACACAGTTAGTTGTGATGCTTAGAAAAGTGCCTCTGTTGACTTGCTGTGTGTGTGTTGCATGGTAGTGTGCTGAAAGAGGGCGCTGCATTTATTTTTTGAACTGGGAATCGAACTCAGGACCCTGTGCTTCCACGGCAGGTACCCTGCCACTGAGCTATATCCCCAGCCCTGAGGGCTCTGCATTCTCAAGAAAGTAATGATGAACCCGTTCCAGGATTATTCCCTGTGTGCTCATAGTCTCCCATCCATTTGGCTTAATTTCTGCAGTAGTCTTTTGAAGGAGAAGCCTTTAGAAATGAAAACAATTTTTAAATAAATGAAAGCTCCAAGAAGCTAAACTAACTTTTCCAGGAAGAGCACTCAAGAGCTGAGCTGGGATTTGAACTCTGGATATCAGATTTCAATTCCAGAGCTTGTGGACTGAATGATTTTCTGCAGGAAACTATTGTGGGAAACTATAAGAAAAAGCTTTTTTCTGGGAATTTAGCTCAGCAGCACAAGCACCTGCCTGGCAAGTGTGAGGTCATGAGTTCAATCCCCGGTACCCCCCCCAAAAAAGAAGCTTTTTGATGCTCCCTTGCAAGTCTTGGCCCCTGTAAGCAGGTATCCCCTGAGTACCTCTGCAGGAGCACTGAGTATTAGGCAAGGCAGGATGAAATATAGAAAGTATGGGGGAGAAATTATTATATAGAGTAGAGAATGAAAACCTGGAACAAGTTTCAGGGCACTGAATCTCACAAACACCATAAAAGGAAACATTTAGCTCTGTGGCTAAGAGCATGTACCCGCAGGCATCAGAAGCCTTGAGTTCGGTTCCACGGTGTGACCTGAGATAAATTATCTAAGCTCTGCATCTCTGCCTCCTCATCTGGAAAGTAACAATAGGCACTGACCTTTTCTTAGCCTTGCGAATAATAACAACATGATCATCTTAATTTTAGATTTTGTTTAACTTAGGTTACGGCAGGACTGGACCCCAAAGCAAGATTATTTTCTAAGTAAAAACGTTCTTTACATCAAACTTCCCATATAGCATAAGTATACGTATTATTTTCATGGATCTTTTGATAACAGGCAGAGATGAGCTCTAATGCTGATGTCATAATGAAATGGATAGAGGAGCCCAGATTTGGGAAGAAAAGGTTAGCATTGTACTGCGATGAAGTTCCAAATCAAGTGTACCTTATCTGATATGACTGGGACTGGAAGTATTTCAGATTTTGGAATTTTTTATATGGGAATATTTGCATATACATAATGAGATATCTTGGGGATAGGACCTAAGTCAAAACACAGTATTTATGTTTTATAGGCACCTAATACACATTTGCCTATAGGTAATTTATACAGTATTTTTAGTGTGCCTACATTTTGCTTGCAGCCTGTCACATGAAGTCAGGTGTGGACTTTCCTGCTTTTGATGTCATGTCAGCACCCAAAACATTTCAGACTTTGGAGCATTTTGGATTTCAGATTTTTAGATTTTGGATGCTCAACCTGTATCACTGCAGTAGGGGTTTTCACAGGAAAGAATAGGAAAGTCAAACTGGGGCCCTGGTGTGTTATATGCATAGACTTCACTTCCAGGTGATGAGGTACTGACCAGACAGAGAAAAAGCCTCAGTGATTTCTGCATCTCCAGGTATATTGCTTTAAGTCACTCCCTACCCAGTCTACCCCACGGCTTGCCACAAATAGAGCACAGCTAGGTTTCATGCACCACCCCATTCACAAGCTGGAAACTGAGTGACACCCTAGGGACAGGAATCCCACTGACCTCACAGAAAGGCCACGGCATGACTGAGATTGCAGCTGCCAGTAGAATTTGCTGGTGTTAAGCTGTGGGCACATGGGTCAAGGGAGTGTGAGCGCCCACTCCATGCAGCGCATGGTCTCCCGTGCCCGAGGCCTCCGTGCCGGGGAAGAATCGAGCTTCAGTGACTCGAAATACCTGTCTCAGTTCCCAGATTTTAAAAACTGGGGGCTCCATTTTTCATTTCCACATAAATCTTTTGAGAGGCTAGAATTCTATCCTTTCCACAGGATCAGCAGGTTCTGATCATTTTTTATAAAATGAAATTAAGTAATTCGAGCAAGGAAATTAGAAAATCAGCCATCTCAGTTCGGAGATGCTTCCCCCCACACAGGAAGAGCAGGGAGGTATGGATACTGCTCAGCCTTCTTACCCTCCTCTCTCAGCTCTTTCTCTGCGCTCTGCCACCCCACCCCACCCCACCCCATGGCTGGAGACTGGAGAAGTGGACCAGAAAATTATTTTAGGGAGCTTTCTTCTGAGAGGCAATAAAATGAAACCAAAGGCAAACATTCATTTCTTTTTCCAATTACACTGTCATGTGGATAGTCCTGACCAAATGCTTAGGGTGGCATCAGAAATGTGTAAGTAATCTTACTGAAGAATTTACAAAACTATGCCTATTTGGAGATTTGGGTGTAGCCCAGATGAGATATTTCAACCACTTTTGTGCTTTGTTTTTCACTATTAAATGGTATGGTCTGCCCAACAGATATATTTTGGGGTAAAGATTGAAAAGGTAGTGAGTGCAGTGATATGAAACACTTTAAAAGTCCTTACATGGTACCATAGTTTTAATAGTAATGCATGAAATAAGACCAAATGCTAGACTAGGAAGATAGAAAAAGTAGCTTTTCAAAATGGAGGTGAAAAGATAAAATTCTTTTCTAGTAATGGGTTCACAAACACTGCCACGTAGGCTACTCCTGTACTTATGTGGTTTTTCATCCCACAGCAGCACGATACACAAAATTATGAATATGTTTACACACACCTCCTCATGTGTCATGCCTAGCAGAGAATGTAAGCCCTCAGGAATGTCCTCAGATTATCTGAAAGGACCTTAGTTCTCAGAGAATTTTTAAAAACCGACATACATATTCATGTTACATCAACGAGATTAAAAGCCTGGCCAGTGACCATTTTATTAATAGAAATGGAATTTCATGATATGATCCTGTTTGTAGTGAAGTATGATTTTATGTCAAAGCAGACATTTGTGAGGTAACAAAACATTCCATCCCTGTAAGAAAGAAAACTACTAGACATTTTCAGGCTCCTCAGAAGGTAAGGAACCCCCTCTACCTAATGCTACTACGGTTAAGTCCTGTGACCTCAGTCAGAACTTTGCCACTGAAGCTCAGAATACGAGCGCCCACCTTGGACTCTGCCCTGACACTGGGTGACCAGTCAGGGCGCTGCAGTGGGGAGGAAAGCCTGACCAACTCCTCCTGAGTTGATCTGTATCTTTGCTTGCCTCCCAAGCTTGGAGGACTTCCCTCTGCTTGGGCCAAAAAATGCATTGCACCTTCTCACTACAGACATAATAAATATATTTTAAAGTAGTGGACTTTTAGTACAGTTTCCATGATTGGTGTTAGAATCTTAGTTCAACCAACAGCCATTTAATGCAACGTGTAGTCAGTGTTGTGGACCATGATGAGTACGAACTCACATACGGGATGTGGGAGAGAAAAGTTATGTACACTTGCAGTGTAGTGTGTGGGACACAGTGGACTTTTCTGGATTCCTGGTATTGACAAGGTTCAGAGCTGATTAGAAAAAAATATCAAATACCCTATTAATTTCAGAGATTTTCCTATGCTGTTTCTCCCTTCCCTTTAGAACCTGCTGAGAAGCACCATTTCTTGGTAATGGACCCCACCACTGTCCCCTAAACACTCACACACACACAGTCACTCACACAATGCCTTCTCCCTCCTGGTGATATGACAGTGGGGTTCGAAGAGTGATAAAGAGAAGTCACATTTTGAAGAATTGCTCCTCCCTCCCCTCTCCACAACCAAAGAGATCCCCAAAGGAGCTACTTATAAACTTGGGGTTGCCTTCTGGACCCTGGCACCTGATCTCCCTGTCCATTGATTGACTTGTTCCATACTAGCAGAGCACAGGAGAGGAATAGTGTAAGCTTGGGGAAGAAAGGACTTGCTGGCAAAACCAAAGACAGAAGGGGCAAAGAGCACTTATTCCCAAGTCCTCATATACCCAGGCCGTAAAGAAGATGAACCTTGCCCACAGGTTGTGGGCCTAAGAGGATGAGACTGAAAACCCCAGATGTGCTGAGGTCACTACATGTGAGGTCAGGGTGGTGCTCCTGCAGGTGGGCCAGCTGGCCGGTGGAACTGCCATTCCCGAGGGCCAGTAGGTACTCGGAGCACTTGTTGGTATTCTGGTCTCCTACACCCACTGTCACTGAGAACTTGTAGAGTCACCACTGTTCATGGTTATCTCTACAATCGTGTAAGTCACCTAAGGAAGACTGCCATCTTGCCACAGATAAGTAAGGAAAAATGTGTGTTTTCGTTTCCCTTTCTTCTCATCACAAAGCACAGAGATAAGCTCACAGAAGAAGCAGACATGGGGCAAGAGACAACCTCTCCCTCCCCTCCAGGCCAAGCAGCAGAGCAGTGGCAGCAAACACTCGGAGCCCTCTCTGTCAACACACAAGTCAAGTCACCCCAGCACCTGATCGCTGGATATTCAGATTTAATTGCAGCATTGACACTTTGCAATAAAGAAGTGGGTTTTGGGTCACAGTTTGGACGTTAGGTCTCTAAAAGGTTCACCACCACTGATCTTGAGCCTCTCCTGTGTCCCTACAAATAGCCATGAGTGTGCTGACAATGTGTCCATGGGTACTGGGGTCACCGGGGGAATTTGGATCATTGGATCACATGTGAGATTTAAATTTTAAAACGAGGAAAAATGAATCTTAAAACCAAGTTAAATTATTTTAATAACTAGATATTATTTAAAAGTTCTGTAATTAAAATAAAATGCTTAGGATGAGGGAGGAGGATTGCAAATTCGAAGCTAAGCTAGGCAACTTAGCAAGACTTTTTCTCACAATAAAAATAGGCTGCAGGGCCAGGGATTTAGCTCAGTGGCCTAAGCGCCTGCCTGGCAAGTACGAGGTTGTGAGTTCGATCCCTGGTGCCGCTAAATTAATTAATTAATTAATTGCAATAAAATAAAATAGGCTGGAGGTGTAGCTCAGTGGTAGAGCCCTTGCATAGAATGCATGCCTGAAGCCGGAGAGAGAAAGGGAGAGGAGGGGAGGGGAGGAAAGAGAAAAAGAGATGAGATAAGAAGAGAGGAGACCTTAAGAGAAAAGAAACAAAAGAGGAACAGAGAGGGGAGAGAGAGACAAAGAAACAGGAACTTAAGGGTCCCCATTTCCATGATCAGTTCCATCAAACATGATTGTTAGTCATAAATAGAAAAACTGAATTTATCTAATGTCATATGAGGCTAAGCACCCTAATCAAGCCAGTTACTTAACAATGGTACAGTGTGGTATGTGGGGTGACGGATACCCACAAATGGGAACCAGGAGTGAAGGCAAGACCCTATGTAAATGCTTAGAGAAGTTTCATAGAAGAAGAAACAGACAACTTTGAAACTGAAAAAGTGAAGAAGCTATTCCAGTTGAGAAGAAGGATGTGTAAAGGTGTTGAGGTAGAAATAACATCATATATTTGGAAACTAAACAAAGCGGAACAAAATGCGACAGGAAAAGTGAAAGAAAGGGAAAGAGGCTGAAAACATAAGTCAGGTAGTGTGCTTGCTCCCCGTGGAGCCCAAGCTTTATCTTATGGGTGAGAATTGATGAGCCTTTTGGGTTAGCAGACTCGGTCATGCTTAGGTTTTAGAAATACTGTCTTCTGCAGGAAACCCACTGCCGGAGTTGACACCTGCCTGATACCAACTCCCTCCTTGAGAGACAGTAAAAGTACATCTCATTTTGCTTGGTGCAACTATTAATAGTGTTCCTTTTCTCCCTCCAAAGCCCATCAATTGGGATAATAAATTAGAGTCTCTCTACCCCAGAGTGCCCTTGTCTCTTGTCTTGATCGTTTTATATCCATTCTACAATTCCCACATTGCAGTCTTTGGGGAGTTTTGAAACACTTGGGGAGGAACTCAGCGTGGGATGAGTGTGTGTGTCTTAATGTGGAATGAAAGAGTTAAGGATAATGCCCAGAAATCTGACTTGGGAATTGATGATTAATTAGTCGACAGAGTTTTGCCAGCTGCAGGTCGCTTGAGAGATTTGTGGTAATAGTTGCTCTAGGAGCAACGTTAGATTTCTTTCCAGGGAATAAACACAGCTGTCTGACTTATAAGAAAAGGAACTGGAAAAAATTGAAGAATAAATAAAAGAAAAAACAATGTTTATAATCAAGAACAAATAAATCAAACAGTGAATCGAAATTCCACACCCAACTTTTGGCCAGAGAGTATAATAGCAGTCCTTTCTACTAGTTTTGAAAGATCATAATGTGGGTCACAGGAAATCCTTACTTGCTCCTTTATTGTCTCTTCCCTCCCCTCTCCCTGCCCCTCTCACTCTTGTTAAGAAAGAATCTACTCACTGATCGTAATAAAGTGACCAATGAAATGAGCTGATGACGTGTAACTAGTCGGAAGGGGCTGCTGACATACACATTGGCCCTGCATGAAATGCGGAATTGTCAGCAATGAGATAATGCGGCACAGTGGGGGGAAACACCAACATTCAGAAGTCTTGGCCTTCAGTTGCCCTTTCCAACAACCTGTATGACCTTGGGCAAACAATTCTTTTTTTCCAGACCTCACTTCTGGGATCTGTGAATTGTTTATGTTATTGACTATGTCTCAGGATTTCCATAAAGCAGTACAACTTCACATATAAGAAGTACACTGCAAATTGTAAAGTGCCGCTTGCTTATTTACTTATTGTGGCGCTGGGACTCTACCCCAGGGCTGTGTGCATGTTAGGCAAACACCAGCACTGAGCTATGTCCTCATTTTAAAAGCAATCTTTAAATGCCATGTTTTTAATCTCATGCCTTTTGTCTATCCTTAATTTTTTAATTACATAGGTAACAGAAGTCCTCTTTTGCTTTAGTCTGACCCACTGAGGCATAGATCTTTCCTTCTTACTGTGATTATACTTTTAGCTTCAGAGGAAAGATTTGTTCAATGATAAAAAATATGATAGTGGTTCACCCTAAACTTACAACTCTTGTGAAGTTACAGACCACTGCCCGAAATGCCTGTGAGTCTTCCGCTGTTTTTCATATGATTCTGGTCACTTATGAGTCCCAGCTGAACTCTGGGTGGCCTGCTGTTCAGATCAGATGAGTGACCAGTTCAGCTGGGCAGGTGGCTTAGCTCACCTTGAATGAGCTTTGTCCCCGTCTACTTTGCCAGGGTATCTTGCTAGATGGTGGTGAATGGAAATGATTGGATTGCCCTTGTCACCATTTTTGCCCAATGGTCAGAAATTGGTTTGAATCCAGTTTCTTGCTTTATGTAATTTTTTGAAATTTTTATTGGAAGCATCAAATTGATGGCATATACCTATCCCCACCAAAAGACATGGTGTTAATTAGCTCTCCAATAGGGAACCACTGAAGAAAGGTACTTCCTAAGCGACCAAACAAAAAAAGACAGACTCTCTCTCTCTGTCTCTCTCTCTCTCTGCTAGTGCCAAGGGAATAAATTGCTGCCATTTAGGAAATACATTAATTCTTTCAGGCTACTGGTACCATGCTGTGTAATAAAAGGGGCAATTTATCAAATGGTATCTTAATGGCCTAGAAGGGTTAATGCACCGTTAGTGGAAGATTATGCTCTTTTCCCCAGTAAAATCATGATGATTTCTTCGGAGTCATTTAGGTTAGAATATAATGCTATTACTCCCAAAAAGGAAAAGATAAAGAGGGAGACAGATTAAAAAAAAAAGGAGAAGGAGATGATGATGATGAATTTTTACATTGTTATTTTAAGATCTGCATTTTGGGAGAATTTCCCCCCAAACTATACTCTACTTTCTCTTCCACCTCACACCACCTCAGACCACAAACACCTAAATAAAAATCACCATCATTGTAATCAGCAGGCATTTGAGGCCCCTGTGGGCTCACAATGGCAGTGATTAGAGTGGCCCATAGGTGTGTTTAATTAAAGATGCCATTGACAAATAACAGTGGTTTTGAATGTTGTTAATAGCTCTGAGTGGAGATGTACCTTAATTCAATAAGGGGAAAGTCACCAGTTCATGGGTTTGATTGAACATTGTAATGGGGTACCACATACTGCAATTATTTTTATTTGTGTATGCCATCTTTTTTAGTGCCCATGCTGGAAGTAGAAAAACTCATCCTATTAAGATATTTAATATATGTATCACTCTTTCCATGTCACTTCATCATAGCCTAATAAAAATGCCCAGAGAAAATGCCAGCTCATGCATAGACTGCCTCTATGCAGTCCTTTGAAAACCTGTACAGTCAACATGCTAACGCCCTTGGCTGTAACCATAACAACTTTCCAGGACACCAAATTACATGCAGTGGGAGTCTCACTCTGGGAGCTACTGTAAGGGCTCTGGAAGCTGAAGCATTAATGTTAACCCAAAAAGGAGTAGACCCCTTGATCAGATTGGGCGATACCTGGGTGACAACATGAACCAGAAGGCAGCAGCAGAGGGTTTCAAGGCAGGAAGAGCATAGTGACAGGTAAAAGAGCAGTGCCTCAAAAATGTCCACATCCTAATCCCTGCAGTATGTAGATCCCTCACCCTGCCTGGCAAAGGGGCCTGAGAGACAGAAGTTAGACACCAGAGAAGCAGCATGTTGTGTGTGACCCAGGAATGTCCAATGTAAGGGTGCTCTTAATAGGAGGATAGTAGTGTAAGAGAGAGGGATCTGAAGATGCCATGTTGCTGGCTCAAAGAGGGAAGGAGGGGCCTTGAGCCAAGGGATGCTGGCGACTTCCCAAAGCTGGAAAAGACAGGAACTGAACTAACTCCAAGAGCCTGCTGTAGGGTGTAGCTCTCTGACACCTTCAAGGTAGCTCAGGAAGGCCTCAGGGTTACAGAACTGTAAAATCTGCATTAAGCCAGTAAAGCAGTGATATAGTACTAGCAGGAGATTTATGCAGGCCTCTGTTGTGATCACTTTATGTACCTAAAGACTGCTTTTTTCAGTGCCCATGACTAAAGTCATAACAACTCTCATGCCTGTATTTTGTCTTAAAATTCTAAGACTGGGGTGAAAGTGTAGTTCAGGTGGTAGAGCCTTTGGCTAGCATGCATAAGCCCCAGGTTTCATCCCAGAAAGGAAGAGGGAGGAGGACGAGGAAAAGAATGGGGAAGAGAGGGGAGAGGTGAGGGAGAGAGGGTGGACAAATCGAGGTTTGGAGATTATGTCCCATAGGAATGTTTTTGTTTCTTCCTTCGCGGCCACACTCACCTTTTCCCATTGCACACCCCTCACCACCACATGAATAGGACAGTAGATTCTAGTCCCAGGAGTGCCTCCAAGTTGTAGTTGACTTTGGCCATTTCACTTCATCCCAGGCCTAGTGTCTAAACTCAGAAGAAGTTGGGCCTAATTGTTGCTAGGTCCTCCTCCAGCCTAAAATAAAATGACTCCATGAAATAGGACTTCTCATTTCCATCAGATGAGGCCATTTTCCCCATTCAAAATGAAAATGAATAAACAACCTACTAGATACTAAAATATTTAACAGCACACGCTGCTTGCTCCTCCTCTCTCACAGCAAGCCATCATTTCACTTCTGAAATACAAACTCCTCGCAAGCCCAATGCTGCCTGAAAGACAAAGACAAGGCTTAAATCGTGTTTGGGAGCTAGTGATTTGCACCTGATTTCTGATTCCTTTAGTATATTAATTGATAAACACCCCTCGAATGTGTGTGTCAACTAAAGCCTTTTAACATATGCAAACAGTTCCGTCGCTTAGCCTGGCGGTGTTCAAATTTCGGCAAATTCAGATAAACTCACTCCAGGATACGCGTCCTTCCCCTCCCACCCCAGTTCCCCATGCACCATATCCTTCCCTTAATCCTTTGCACTGTGTGAGTGACCCCCTCTTTAACCCCTCCAATACTAGCCACATATGCTTGTATCCTCAGAGAATTATGCGTGTTCCTGGTTGTAATCCACTGTTTTAGCTACTCCCTTTTCTTGCCCCAACTAATGAACTATAATAGCTTGATGAACTAGAACATTATTTCCATTGGCTGCTAATCAAGGCCCAACCTGACATCCTTATTGATGAATAAGAGGTATAGGGGGCAGTCCCTGGGCAGCCGAGTTCTCTGT
>RJWT010006735.1:0-28640 GCA_004365215.1 Cuniculus paca | reverse complement strand
ATTGTTAGCACAGAAAAAATTTGGCAAATATGACAATTTTTTATTTAAAAATAAAACAGCCATATTGCTTTCCTGACTTATCAGTGTTAAGTATTGCACAAGCAAACATTTCATTTTATATGTTTTTATCATATAGAAAATGACAATCTGAAATCATACTCATATAGATTTATACATCAAATTAATAAACTTTCTGCACAATAATTATGAAAAACCTATGTTAAATGAACTGAATCATAATGCTTAAGAATTTTTATATCAATACTATTTACACTATATCAATTTTTAAAACTTAATTTCTAAAACCTTAGATTAATATTAAATAAAGAATATTAGTAAGTTAATTCTTGATATATTTATACATATATATTTTCTTTTTTTTATTTTAAAGAGAATAGGACAAAACAAAACAAAACAGAACAAAACAAAGTAAAAGAAAACAGAATAGAGTCAAACATAATATAGCATTTCAAAACAGAACACTGCAAGCTATACAGGTTTTCAAAACATAACAATAGGAGATTAACCATGGTTACCCTAGTGTCTCTTGCTTTCTTCAAAATGGTTGTTCATGCATTTACAGACAATAAACTCAAACAAAACAAAGTAATATAAAACCAGATAAAACAAAAGAGCATTACAGGCCTTTAAGTCAGACAACAAGAAACCAGCAATGGCTACCATAGTGTCCCATTTTTCAAAAGAGCTGTTCCTATCTTCTCACATATTGCAATCAAATAGTAGGAAAGGGACTTAAACCAATCAAATCAAAGAATAAAAGCATCATTGGACTTCAGAACCTTTTCTCCATATTTACCGGAATTTTGTATCTTATTGAGTCTTTCAGTTTCTTACACTAGGAAGACAATGCAGTGTTTACACATGTGTGTTTGGTTTATTTCACTTATGAGTATATACATATATATTTTCAAAATAAGATGGAATAATCAAATCGTTAGTCAGAGAGGATGCCTGTTGATAGAGAGCGTGCTGAGCTCTGTTGTGCAGTCAGGGTGTGTGGGGCCTGAGGTGGGAATGAAGCTATCTTGGCTACAGTGTTGCAAAGTCACAGGTGCTGTGGGACTTGAGAGACCTCTGCCTGGGTCCTCTTCAGCCCGAGGAAGATTCTGGGGCAAAGCTGCTGAGCAGAACAGCTGGTGCAAGCCCTGGACCAAAACGCTAGAGAACAGATAGCCATCATGCACCAGCTTGTTTGTGCAAGGAATGTTTAACATTTGTTACAATGCCATTGATCTTCATATTGAAAATGGTAGAGGGGATAAGATTTCTATCAAATGTGACAGTCCTATAACAAATACTAAAAAAAGTATTACTGGTAAGGAAGTCCTGGAGCAGGTCTCTAAACTGGCTGCTGTTTTGGTCAAGTATGGTATCAAAAAAGGTGACATTGTTGTCATCTACACGCCCATGATCCCACAAACAATGTGTGCCATGGTGGCATGTTCAAGGATAGGAGCTATCCAGTCTCATATTCAGGTGATGTGTATCTAAAGAACTATATAGTTGCACTGATCATTCAAAGCCCAAGATAGTTGTTACAGCCTCATTTGGCACTGAACCTGATGAAAAGCAGAATATATTCCACTTACAGAAGAAGTCTAAGAACAGGGAAACAAACCTAACAAAGTTCTCATTGATATTTGTCCAAATATGGAGGAGTTTCCTTTGGTGCCAGGTCTTGATCTTGATTGGGAAGAAGAAATGGCAAAAACCCAGTCCCATGACTATGCTCCTGTGCTTTCAGAGCATCCTCTGTATACTCTTTACACATCTGGAACAACTGGATTACCTAAGGGTGTGGTCAGTCCCGTTGGGGTACATGCTGTAATGCTAAACTGGACATTGTCATCCAGATAGAGCCTTAAACCTGGAGAGATGTGGTGGACAGCTTTTGACTTAGGCTGGATTGTTGGACATTCCTACCACTGCTATGGTCCTCTGCTGCATGGGAACACTACAGTTTTTTATGAGGGAAAGCCTGTAGGAACACCATAGGCTGGCACTTATTTCCATGTACTTTCAGAGCAACAAGTGGCTGCCTTGTTTACAGCACCAACTGCAATTAGAGCAATTTGTCAACAGAATCCTGGGGTAACCCTGCAGAAGTAGTACTTTCTGATAAGGTTCAAAACATGATTTTGTGACTGGAGGATGATGCAATGTGGAGAGCTTGGATGGTCCAAAAAGATCTTTAGAGTACCTGTCTAGACCATTGGTGGCAAATTGAGACTGGAGCTCCAGTTACAGCATCATGTGTTGGATTAGTTAACTCTAAAACACCTCCACTAAGTCAAGCAGAAAAATGTGTTCCAGGATACAATGTTATGATTTTGGATGACAACATGTAAAAACTAAAGGCTCATTGTCTATGAAATATTGTGATAAAATTGCCATTGCCACCTGAGGCTTTTTCAGGACTGTGGAAGAATCAGGAAGCATTCAAGTATTTATAGTTTGAAAAATTTCATGGGTACTATGACACTATAAATGCTGTTATATGGTTGAAGAAGGCTACATGTAATTTATGTCTCTAGTTGATGATGTCATAAATGTTGCAGGTAGGTCACAGGATTTCTGCAGGTACCATCAAAGAGTCTGTCCTCTCCCATGGTACTGTTGAAGACTGCGCAGTTTTTGGCAAGGAAGATCCTTTGAAAAATCATGTCCCCTTAGCAATCTGTGTGTTGAAGAAGGGTATAAATGCAACAGAGGGACAAATTTTGCAAGAAACTGTGAAACATTACACAGAGCATTGGTCCTATTGCTGCTTTTCCAAATTCAGTGTTTGGTAAAGAGTTGCCCAAAACCAAGTCTGGAAAAATTCATCAATCTACTCTATTTGCCTTAGTCAATGGCAAGCCATATAATGTAATTTATAGTTGAAGATTCCAGCATTTTGGGGCACATAGAAGGAGTACTGAAAAAGTCATCATGATTTTTGCTTCTATGATGAGTTGGTTTGAGTTAGTTTTGTAGTTGGAATTAAATTATTTGAGTTATTTCCCAGAAATAAAAATTTACATAGAAATTACTTGCCAATTGAAATGTGAAATATAAAACTTCTGTAGAACCAATCTAATGAAGACTAGTGAAAGAACCTGTCTGATTTGACTCAATCATATTGTAATTGCCTGTAATCTGGCTCACTCTATGTTGTCCAGTTCTGAAAGAAAAAATGTACCCGTTTTATGATTTTTAAAAATTATTCCCCAAGATATATTCTGTAATTGGAAGTGGCCTTTATAAATATATCCTGACAAAATTTAAAACACAATTCAAGGTCAAAAATAATTAAAATTGCTCCTGTAGAAATTCTTACTATTTAGTAGTATTCTCTAGACTCCTACATTGTTTAAGTGAATTTTCGGTAACCATGTAGACAGATGAAGTTATTGGCTAAGTAAGGAGACCCATGGGACCATATATTTCTTGAAAGAAGACAGAAAACCAGGGTTACAGCTCTGCTTTCTGGTTATTTGTTACTTACACAAGGGAAATCACATGTCTATAGAGAACCTAAAAGTTACTCAACCCAATCTTCTCATCTTGGGAGATGAAGGCTCCCAAGAGGCCCCTACTCATGACTCAGCTTCTTAATATACTGTGTACTTTTTTATGATTCTGACTTTGTTATTGAGTCAAGTAAATAATACACAAATGAAGTAAAATGGCAAGGAAAGCTCTTAAGGAAGAAAGGTCAAGACTGCATTTCAGGTCAGTATGAAATGCTGAAGACCAGAGAGCACCTGTTCCATCAGAAGACAGCCCTACTCAGTCCTGGAAGAATGTGTCACAGGAGGGAGGGAGACAGGTCTCCTGCTGTGAGAGTTTCAGGTTTCCAAGAGAAGTCAAAAACCCATGTTTATTTTTGTAAATCTATAAGTTTTACATAAATAATGACACATGTAGGAATTATGTCAAAATGTATCTTCACATTTAAATTTCTACAAAACTGGCAAGCTTTTTTAATAGAAAATTGAAACATCTTTAAAAAGCTTATGGTAATATACTGAACAACTAGAGTAGATAAAAGCAGGTAATGAACTGTTTGATTTATTTAGAGATCTATATGCATCAGTTATCAAAGAACATATTTAATCACTAAATGTTTACCATGCCACTGAATCTGAAGATTCTCAAAGTATTTCTCAATCTTTTAGTCATTTGGGAACATTATTATCAACAACACATTGTCTCAAAATATTAGTTTGGGTGCAGAAAATATATGTGAGTGATAATAGATAAAAAATGTACTTGTTTGTGTCATAGAAATTACAACCTGTATAAAATATTCTGAAAATATTAGTAGTTATTGGACTATAGGTTATGAAATAAGTAGTTTCTCAAAGTAAATTCCTATTTGCTTAAACTGCCTTCTTGATTGTTATGCTTGAAAAGTATATTCAGCCGGGCATGGAGGCTCACGCCTGTAATCCCAGCACTCGGGAGGCTGAGACAGGTGGATCATTGTGAGTTCGAGACCAGCCTGGGCTACAAAGTGAGCTCAAGGCCAGCCTGAACGGCATAGTGAGACCCTGTCTCAAAAACACCAGGGCCAGGGATCTAGCTCAGCGGCCTAAGTGCCTGCCTGTCAAGCACAAGGTCATGAGTTTAATCCCCGGTGCCACAAAAAAAAAAGTATATTCATCTTCAATTATTTTAGTAGCCTGAATTAATACAACTAGATAGATGCTGTATAATTTGAAACTGTTGGTTTTCTTGAAATATCCTTTTTATTAGGTACATTTTTTCTATTTTCAGAACTGCAGTACTTACAAATAAACTATTTTAATCTCTTAGCAAAAAAAAAATAAAAAAACAGTGATAAGAGTCATATACAAATAGATAGATAGATAGATAGATAGATAGATGATAGATAGATAGATAGATAGACAGTTTTTATATATTACAGAGCAGTATATTCCAACCTTTTTGGTGCCATGGACCAGTTTCATGGAAAGTAAAAAAATTTCCATGGATGAGGGGGGTCTGGTTGGGGTCAGGATGGTTATGGTTCAAATGCTTTGCATTTATTCACATTGTTATATATAATGCGAATATATTACATTAACATAACAATGAATTGTATGAATAATTATATAACACTGTACTGTAGGATCATTGGGAACCTTGCTCTTATTTTCCTGCCACTAGATGGTCCCATCTGGTAGTAATGGGAGACAATGATACATGAAGTGTATTGTTTATGTCCAGTCTACTTCAAAATCTGGTTGGCTTACAGTCATTGCATAAAGCTCTACCTCACAAAGATAGAATGTTGGAAATGGAAGACTCAGTGCTTTGGTTGCAGTCTCAGGATATTCCATCTTGACTTCAATTCAGAAGGTATGGAGCCTGGAAGTTATCTCTGACGTACTTTTAAGGAAAATGTCATTTGCAATCTCAAGTAGTTGACCTTCTGGCACAAAGTTAATTCACTTGGCTTATTCAGAATAGAGAGCAGATCCATTCCTTCCTGGTTTGAGGCTCTTTTGTTGTTGGGAAGTAATGTCCATACTATTTTGAAAGTTGAGTAAGTGACCATGCAATAGCTGTGGGAAAAAAGACCCTCAATCTCTTTCAAAATCTCTGCTAATGTTTGAAGCATGTCAAAACTCCCAGTGTATACTCATTACCCCCATAATTCCAATTTGGTTTTTAGTGCATGCAGTATATCTTTTAACTTAAACTCATTTGTTGTTCTTCCTTGAAATGACATGTTGAATTTATTGAGAGGGCTGAATATGTCATACAAGTAAGCAAGTTTTTTCATCCATTCTGTGTCACTAGAAAGTGTTGTCATTGGTGACTGGTAGTCTAAAAGAAATCTCTGGAATAGATCTCATAACTAAAAATGCTAGCTAGTGATCTATTTTCAGAAAGCCATCTCATTTGTATTTCTAAAAGAACAAGTATGTGCTCTGTGTCCATCTCTTTACAGAGCTGTATGAACAGACATTAATTTAAGGGCATGTACTTTATTTCATGTAGTTTATAATTACTTTAATAACTTCATTCAAAATATTTTTAAGGTCAGGTGGCATTTTTGAGCTATCCAGAATTCTTCTAGGAATGATACAGTGCATAAATTCAATTCAGAAACAAATGGTCTCTTTGACCTGAGTCATGAAACCAGAAAGCTATCTGGTCATGGCAAACACTTCATCCATGCATATAACAACATAGAATGACCAGTTTAGTTTTCTTGATATGTAATCTTTCAAAGAGTTGAATAATTATGAAGCTGTAATGTTGGTTGGCAATAAAAGTACACCTAACATGTGCATTCTCCTCAAAACTATACTAGAGAAAAATAAGCATTTTTGCCTTGTTGTCAGCACTGGTAGGCTAAACAACCTACATTGTACACCACAGTGACTCATTAATACTCTAACTATTGTGCCTCAGTACTTTCTGTTATTTCATCAATTTATCTAGTAATGGTGTTAGCCAAAAGAAGAACACATGAGACCTTTTCATATCCAACCACTTCTAAAAGTTCATGATGTTTGTTCTTAGCAGCATGCAGGATCAATTCCTCACCAACCGTAAAAGGCTCCTTAGCTTCAGGAATATGTTTTGTCACTAAGAATGATGCTATCAATGCAGATTTTGAACTCACTGGGTAACCAAGGCTAGCCTTGAACTCACAGCAATCCTCTTGCCTCAGCCTCCCAAGTGCTGAGATTCCAGTTGTGCATCAAGCCCAGCTTTCTCTTGTTAAATGGACTCTAAAGCATAACATAATAAACTACTTTTGTAAAATGAAATGAAACATTATGTATGATATGTGTTTCTCGGAAATGCTTATACGTATCTTCTTTTATTCTTATGGCAATAAAGTGATTTATGTAAATTCAGGTAGAATTGGTCTTCTATTTTATCAAGATATAATTCTACAAATGTATTAGGCACCTAAAAGCTTTAGTGACATGTCTAAAATTAACTCACATTTAATCAGTTATGATGAGCCATTCCTATTTGTCTTCATATCAAAAGACATGATCTAAAATGACCTTCCAAAAATACTGGTATGATGTTTATCCAACAAGTTTACTACTCTAATATTCAGTAGAGAAGGTTAGTTTCTTCTCTACTAGAAGCTTTACCAAATTTTGGAAAATTCAAAGAGATGAAAATGCCCACTGTCTGAAAAGGGTCCAGGTGAAATTGAGTAGGAAACATTTTTGGAGTTGGTTGATGGACATTATGATAGTAAATATAGAGCTTTTATAGGTTAAAGAGAGTCCTTAGATTTGAGACTCTTTGAAAACTTCCAAATATATGTTAGTTTTGCAGTTTTAGTTTTTTCTTCAGTATTGCCTACTTTTACATTTATAAAGTAATCCAGGAGGACTACATAATTCAGTACTACTCCTGCTGTACTGTGTAAAAAAAAATCACTGCAAACAAAGTAGGACTAAAGTCAGCTAATGGATTAAAAATGATAAAAATGATTCTCTGATGAACACTGTCTCCTTCTCTTTCTCCTTCTCCTTCTTCTTTTTCTTCTGTAAAACTTGAAAGTCCACCATCTTCCCCTGTTCTCCAAAGGAAATTGCCTGTCCACTGTTTTCCCCTGATCTATGATGAAAAATGCCTTTTTGCTTTTATTTTATTTTATTGGTACATTTTACATACAGATAGTGATAAAAAAGATGCCTGCTGTATCTCAATCAACCTCAAGGTTATCAATTTCTGGGAAAAGAAACTAAAAAGTCATGAATCACAACACTTTGTAATCAATAACTTGTATTTATAGAACTCAAAACACTCAGTGACCTACAGATAAGAGCAGCCCATATGTCAGAAAAACAGGTTGCCTGAAACTTTGTAACTCCTGGGTGCCTGCCTGTCTGATATACACCCCCCAACATCTGTATAAACTTTGCAATACCTAAACTAGGCAATCATTTTTTTTTAAAACAAAATGGCCATATTGCAACTTGCTGATAGGAACCATCACTGTGTCTCTCAAGTCATTAATTCCATCAGATGTTAGGAAAACCAGATATTTCACAGTTACTGGGTAAGTGTAAATAAAAATAATTTTGACAGAGATTATAATCACAGGTGGAATGGTATCTGCTTGGAAAAATGGTGAATGACATTTTAAATGTCACAAAATAGATTCTAAACTGGCCTTTCAGTGGAATACTGCTAGGCATTTTATAGCCAACACTGAAGATTCTAATTCTATGATTGTATGTATATTCGATTATCTTTAAATAATTTATTTCTCTATACTCTAGTGATTTAAGTTACTGTGAATTGAAGGATACCAGGTGTTTCTTGCCCATATTGAATGAACTTTGACAGTAGGATGTTATATAGATATATCTAAATATATCCAGTATAATATATTATTAATAATATCTAATATAATGTATTATTAATGTATGTATTATAAAGAAAAAATATATTACAATATATAAATAAAATGAAGTCTTTCATCAAAAGTCTTCCTTCATAAGGTACAACAAAATAAGTGTTGTAACTATAATTTTGGAAAGAATAAGAGCAACCCACAGAACTAACAATGATTGTATTCAGAATATGTAAAAAAAAACCATGAAGTCATAAGAAAACAATAATTTTAAAAGTCATTTTATTAGTTATCTATCTGTCATATAACAATATTTTTCCCCAAATTTATCCACTGTAAAACAACAAACATTTGTTATCCCAATTTCTGTGGGCCAAGAAAAAGTGTGAAGCCTGGCTGAGGGCCTCAGTGTCCATTCCAGGGCTACAGTAACAGTGGCAAGAGAAATGGCCATCTCAACTGCAGGCTTTGGTGGGGCAATCGGTCACGCGTTTGGTTGCAGTATTCAGTTTTTATGAAGCCTACGGCACTGAGAGCCTCTGGTCCTTGTTACTGTTGTTCAAAAGCCTCCCCCAGTGCCTGGATAAGTGGATCTCTTGTCAGGTAGCTCAGAGCAGGGTCCTTGGCTCAAACTAAGTGAATCAACTCTATGGCCAGCAGGAAGAGTAGGCTGCCTTTACAGTCCCCTCATAACTTAACCTCAGAACCAACATGTCATCATTTGTATTTTCTTCTTCTTGCTACAAGAAAATCACTAGGTTTAACCTCCATTCAAGGATAGGAGATTTCACAACTGTGGAAAAAGTCACCAGCATGTAAAAATCACAAGAAAGATTTCACTCAGAGTTACTGGGGTCCATTTTAGAAGCTAATTACGACAGTACAAAACAAAAATTTACAGAAAGAGAAAGCTAAATCACAAGTTTATAAAAAGTTTTTGATCAAGTTAGGAATAAATGACATGCAAGTTAAAACCACAATCTTGCAATTACTAAATTAAATTACAAATCTGACAATATAAAAAGTTGCTGAAATTTGCAGGTATGAGTATCAAAATATAAACTGGTACTACTTTTAAAAATAATTTCTCATCACTTGGTATCACATACCCAAGAGTCAGAAAGTTTACTCAGAAATATATATTCTAGAAAAATTTCATGTGGAATAGGAATCACAATAGGCTTCAACTCTTTAACTGAGTGATAAAAACATAGGTAATTGCTTTTTCATTTTTAATGTATATGTACAATTTTTACTATATGTACACTTACATCATGTACTTTATGAACACGTTTTGCACTTTTAGCAAATTTATGGAATCAATTTTATATTATGAAAAGTACCACTAATATCACTGTGTCTAGTAGGAATTAACTAAAGCAAGATATGAATTTTCAGAAGATATGTATCTATATAGAGAAAACTTACACGCTTTTTTGTAAAACTGAAAAGTGAATTCAGTAAAGTTATGAGATAAAAAATTAAAATCTAGCATCTTTAAAATACCTATATGGAACTTACTGAGAAAAACTTACGGGAAATATCCCACAAAAATAGCTACAAAAATAAAATAAAATACCAAAAAGTGGGTTAAACTAAGGAAGTGAAGGGCAAGGAAGTAGGAAACTAAGGAAGTGAAAATTACAGAACATTGATGAAAGAAATTTAAAAAGATGCACACACACACACGCAAATAGAAAGACCTGTCCTATTCATGAATAGTATAATTTGTTACAATTTCCATATCATCCAAAATAATTTATAGATTGTGTTAGTCAGCCTTCCTGGAGCTGGGACAAAATACCCCATAACCTAAAGGAGGATACATTTAATTTCACTCCTGGTTTCAAAGGATTCAGTTCGTGCTCAACCGGTTCCAAGGAAGAAAATTCATGATGTAAGATTTGGAAGAGCAATGATGTTTATTTTACAGTATCCAGGCAACAGAACAGGGGGACAGTGTCATAAAAGCAGGAAGGAAAGACCAGAGATAGACCCCAAATGCTCACCTCCATAACTTACCCAAACACACCTACAAGTAGGCTTTACTAATCCCCTAAGCAATTCCCAATAAAATTGACAATTAAATTAACTCTTACATAGATTCAGTGCAGTCTGCATTAAAATTCTGAAGCCATTCTTTACAGAACTAAAGAAAACAATCTTGTAGAAAAATTCCTATAGAAGCACAAAATAGCCAAAGAAATTTTGAGCAAAAAGAACAAAACTGGAAGTATCACAGTATCTGATAGCAAGAAGTAATGCAGAGTCATAGTGACCAAAACGTGACACTGGCATAAAAACAGTTGCACACACCCATAAAATAGAATAGAGGTCACATAAATACACCCCATGCATCTGCAGCCAAATAATTCTTGACAAACACACCAAAATACTACATGAATAAAGGGCAGACTTTTCTGTACCTAGTGCTGGACAATCTGAATATCATATGCAGAAAATTAAAACTAATTTTATCATTCACTCTTTACAGAGTAATTCAAAAAGTATCAATGAAAGAAAGACCTGAATGCAAGATGTGAAACTCTGAAACCACTAGAAGAAAACATAGAGGAAACACTTTAAGACATGGGTACAGGCAATAATCTGGGGGAGATATAACTCCAAAAGTATAGGAAACAAAGTCAAAACTATGCAAATGGGATTGCATCAAACTAAATAGCTTCTACACAACAAAAGAAACACACCACAGTGAAGAGACAACCTACAAAATGAGAGAAACATAAACTATTCATATGACAAATGTTTACTCTCTAGAACAAAAATTTCCATTTAAAATCGGCAAATTTTCTGGACAAATACTGCTCAAAAGATACACAAATAATGACAAATGAATTTTGACAGTAAAGACGTTTTATATATATATATGTTTATTTTGCATATATCCATTATAACATATTATGAATATGTTAGATATATTTTATAGTGATTTGTCACCATGATTAATGGGTATCAGGTGTTTCCTGAGTATAGTAGTGCAAATCAAAACTACAAATCCTATCAACACAGTTGAAATTGCCGTTACAAAAAAATATGATGATGATGTAGAGAAAAACAGAAACTCATATATTTTTGTTAAGCAAGTAATTAGCAAATCTGCTGAAAACAAACACTTGAGGGACTGTGGAGAAAAAGAACTCTTCTCCATTGTTGGCAGGAGAATAGACTGGTGCAACCACTGTGGAAATCAGTATGGTTATTCCTCAAAAAACTAGAACTAGAAGTCCCATTGAACCTCTTCTAGGTATACTAAATCCTGGAAGATTTAGAAACATTACACCACAGCAATATATACACACCCATGTTTATAGTAGCACAACTTTAATACCTAAATCTTGAAAACAACCCAAATGCTAATCAACTGAGGAAAGATTTAAAAAAAGTTGTGGTCTTTTTTTTAATAATGAAGTACTACTCAGCTACAAAGAAAATAAACTTGAGACTTTTATATGTAAATGGATGCAACTTGAGACCATACTCATAAGTGAAATAAATCACACTCACGTGTATAAACATCATATTATTTCCCTTGTGTGAGAAACTTAAAGAATAAGTTCTAAAAAGTACAATAGATATTGTGAAATGGGAAGAAAGTGTTCAAAAGGAAAAAGGAACTAGAATGAGTAAAAGGGGAAAGGACAATAGGGAAAAGGAAAAAAAATGCAAGTCAGTTATAATATTAGTGTCTTATTCATTGCAAAGAAAAATTTGTATTAATATTATTTGGAGGAATTTTTATGCTGATATCTTATACTCTGAGTAACTACTTTGAAGATAAAAATATTCAATGTATTAACTATTATTTTTCTGCTATTATTTTGTTTTGAAATTTTGCTTAATTTTTTCTGTAAAACATAAATAAAATACACAACTCTGCCTGCTATCAGTCATCAAGGAGCTCCTATAATCACCAACTCAAGCTAATCTAAATTCATCTCTATTCCCATCTTTTCTATTCTGATTACAATGTTCAGCAGTCCTAGGTATCATATGCTCTCATTAGAAACACATTGATGTGTGTCTCTAAAACATAATGACTTTTTAAAGTAACAACAATATCACATCTAAAAGTACACTAAAAATCAACCATAATTTTTTAATATCACCTAATATTTAACCAATATTCAAGTTTCTATTTGTTGCAAAAATGCCCTAAATTATATAATTTATTTAAGTCCAAATAAATTCTACACATTGTTAAAAAAAAAGAAATTAGTATAGCCCTTATACACAACCATATAGACGTTTCTAAAAAGCTAACAAGATACAACTGTCCTATTCTTGAGTATATATTCAAAGGAAATGAGTGGACAAACCAAGGACATATCTGCACATCCTTGTTTATTGAGGCACTGTTTACAATATCTAAAATGTAAAGTCAACCTAGTCATCCATCAACAGATAGATGGATAAAGAAAATGATGTATATATTCACAATGGAATATTATTCAGCCATAAAATAGATTCGCATACGACTGATACATATTATAAGTGAAATAAGACAAAGAAAGACAATACCACATTTATTCCCCTATATATGGAAACTACAGCATGTTGGCCTTAGGGTAGAAAAGTGAGAACTAGAGGTAGGGAAGTGGGTGGAAGTAGGAGGAGGATTAAAAGAGATGAGATATGATCAGTGCATGCTGTCTACATGTATGAAAATATCAGACCAAACCTCCTGATACAATTAGTATATGTAAATAAAAAATTAAAATAGTATACACTATAGTAATATAATCACCTTTAAAAAAAGAAGCCAACATGGTGGCACAAACCTATAATCCCAGAACTCTGGGAAGCTGGGGAAAGATAAAAGGTTTGAGCCCAATGTGGACAATTCAGCGATTTAAGAAGACTCTTCTCAAAATGAATAAAATAAAAATGACTGGTAATGTAGTTCAATGAGAAAGCCCTGGGTTCAATCTCCAGTACCACAAAAGTAAAAAATAAAAAAAGTAATAAAAAATAATAAAAAGTAAACTAATGTAGTCACATATTAAAAAAAGTGTTCTTAGAAAGAAGAGTTTTCCAAGATATCATATTCACATTACTAGACCAAACAAATTGAATTGTGCTATCAACACAATCTTAAAGATAATATGGAGTGGACAGAGTTATATAACAAGCCATGATTTACTTAACAAAATATTAGGTCTAAATCTTTTGCCTCAAAAAAAAATAAATAAGCAAATTTTTTGCCTCGTGTGACCCCTAAAAAGCAGTCTGTTTGAATATGAAAAGTTCAGCAACCTTAATTACCCCACCTGGAAATTAAAATCATGAACTCTAGACTGATGTGTGTTTCTAGTGTGCTCTGATATGCAGAATAGTGAAGATGTTCACAGTTTATTTGGCAAAAATGATTAGAAACTTTTCACATTTTCAATAGTAATAGCAAAGAAATTGAGCACATTAGAGTCTAATTTAGCAACATATTAATCTTTTCAAAAACAGATTGCAGCTAAGCTGCTTACATGATGTCACTAAGTCCAATGATTTAAAATTTTTTGGAAGTTTGGATCTTGATAAATGAATATGCTCTCCATTCTATTCCATTCATCTAATTGTTTCTCCTTCATGAAAGCACTGTTTACAATTTTGAATGAAGAGTTTATAAAGAAAAAAAATTAACCAAGAAAACACTTAGCTAACCATTGTCATTTTAAAGCAGATTTCTGTATTTCCAATCATCTATCAACAAGCTATTCCAGTTTTCACAGACTACATCCATGTGTATATGCTGGTGTATTTTCTAGCCAAAATCCTGGAATTGCTGCAAGCAAATCCATTGTATATTCCCTCTCTGTTGGAAAAATTCAGCATCTAACATCCTTCCTTCCTCCCCCTCCTCATGGTCTAGCTAGGAGGCTTACATATTCATGGCTCACATGAGCCCAACACATGTCACAGTTCACCAACTTCCCTGGACTATTCACTTGGTCTTTTTCCCCCCATGAACATTTTTTTTTCCTGTTGCCTTGTGAACTCTGAAATACGTGTCACGACTGAAAAAACGATGAACATAATATCGCAAACCCAGAAGTACTCATTGAAGGGCACATCTAGTAAACATTGAACATTCTGGATCAAAATTATACCTTTCTCAAAGAGTGAAGGCAAATTTACCTATGTAATTTAAATGCAAAAATTGTAGGAGAAATGAAGATTACTATAAATATTTCCTTTCAACTCCTTTTGAATTTATCTATTTGACCTCTTTTCTAGTCTGTGACATTTTTTTGGCGAACTTTGTGCTAATATGTCATCACTCAAGCCATCAACAACAAGGAAATCCTATTGTACGAAAAAAGATTAAAGGCTTTAAACTATTGTTGATTGCAGAACATAGAAAACATCATTTAAAAGCCTTCTAAATTGCCATTCCCTCCATTGCTGCTAAATTTCCCTTTGTCTCATTTCATGCAGCTGGTCTGAATGATGACAGAGTAGTTTGTGATTATGTGGGTGACATTAGGTGCCAGCTGAAATGGACACTAAAGGAAAATCCAGCATTCTGAATTTATCATTTCTGCTGCATTTGGCATTGCACCAACTTTACAAATATGCAGCCCCCTTCCCTCCTCTTTTTTCCCCTGTAAATCCAATGGCCAATGAATGCTGCTATGGCAACGAAAGCTGGGAAAGCCAGGGGGGCCTTGGCTATAAAAAGAGTTTTTAGAACATCATGCTAACTGGGAGCCTATGGCAAACTATCAGACAACCACACACTGTTACACATCCTGTCTTGAAGCAAGTGCTTCTACCAAATTTATTTACCTGTATTGTAGAATCACTTGCTACAGAGCTCTAAGAGCACTTATTGCTATGATGGTGTTCATTTTCAATTATTGTATGGTTCATTCAAATCACACAGGTACATTTCCACCAGTTATAAGAAGCTTCCTAAAATAGACTTTCAGAAACTGAGCACAGCTGTCAAAATAATGTTATCATCTTCAAGAATCTGTTTCAAAGATAGTTATTCCAAAGAAATTTAAAAGTTATATTCCTATATTAGCACACTAAGTAGTTCATACCAGTTTAGTAAATCAAATATTCCATACTGCTAGCTTAATAAGATGGGGAGTCATGCATGAAATGACTGCCAGGTTAATGACATAGGGAGCCATGCATGGCATGTATTTGCATATAATAGCACAGAATGTTCTCCTAAATCCTTTAAATTACTCATCAATTCTTAAACAGCCATTTAACTAGATCCTCATTCAGAATCAGGAAGAAAGTTAAAAAAAAAAGCACCTACATATTTGAAGTGATTAGATGATAGCTAAACAAAACCTGAAAAATTATTTTTACTTGGAAATTCTGAACTGGGGAAAGAGTTACAAAGCACATAAAGACATCTCCTGGACCAGAGCAGAGGGGGACAGAAGTGTCTAGCACACTCCCTTGCACTATCTGTACTGTGTGCCCAGAGCACACAGACCAGAAGTTTCACTTCTAGCATCAGAAACAAAGATGCATCACTAAAGCAGAACTAAAAGAGTGGACCAAATCTAGAATTATGTGTTATGTACAAAGTTTGATGGACTCAATTCTGAATAAAATAAACAAATTTTCTTTCATTTGATAACTTATATTTGAGTTGTCAGGGAACATGTTTTCCCAGGTCACTTTGTTTCTACTTGTTGTGTAACCATTTATCCAAACTGAACATGCTACTTACGATCTGAACAGTTATAACCCCTAACTGTTCCTCAGAGGAAGCCAGAAATTGCCCATGTTACACAAAGGATATTTTCTCTAGCTGATACTGAGGATATGCAACCAACATCACTCATCCTCACAGAGACCCACTGAAATAAGATGTGTACACAAACCTCCAACCAAAGCTCATTTAGCAAAGAAAGGGAAAGAAAGAGAAAAACATGCGAAGATTTAGGTAATTTCTCACGTGTAGTAATAATGTGAGCAGGATTCAGAGCACATGCTCCATTTCAGTGTGCCAAGTACATTATCTGTAACCCTCATAGTAATATGCAACATAGAATTAGTTCTATTTTATACATAGGGAAACTAAGGCTCACATAGGTTAAGTAATTCTGGTGACAAGCTGAGTGCTTACCTCTTACTCAATTTAAATTCCCTTTCCACTCACTACACTATTTTCCTAAGGTACATTTATTAGCAAAGAAAAAAATGTATCTTGTGAAAATAAGGAAAAATAGGCTTAAATTTTTTCAGAAGCGTGGCATATATTTTCTAGGTTTCTTATACTGCCATCATTTATATTCTGTACCAATACAGAAGAGAGATAAGTCATTTCTTGTAATATAACTACTCTATCCAGGACTTTTGGATTAAACTAATTTGGTGATCATGAACATTTTGTTCCTCATTAATATCTCAAAGAAATTCTAAAACATAATTCCAGAAATACAAAGAGAAATCTCACTCAATGGCAACAAAAGCATTTCCATATGGTCAGTTAGTTGGTTGATGAACTCCATAAAGCAATGTTTTCTTTCAAGTATAGCCTTTCCTTTAGGGTTCATTATGTCTAATTGGAAAATAAGCTTCTTTCCAGTGAGATGGGTCCTTTGCTGTCAGACAAAAGAGTAGTCAGAGGTATAAAATGTGTGTCTCGAAGATGGAGTCAGCAGTCAGCTGCTGGAACATAAGTGATTTTCAACACTTACTTGATATTCATCAAATAAATGTATCTGCAAATATTTTTAAATTGTGAAATGTAGTAGCATAAACACAGTAGGAGTAAACTGTTTTCTTCTATTTGATTCATAAGTTATACACAAAGAGCTAGAAGTACAAATAAGACAACAAATATCTGATACGGAGTCAAATTAAGGCGACACCAAAATGAATAAATTGTAAAATTCTATCCTCCAGAAATTCAGAGTCTACCTGGAAAAAATATCGGAAAACATTTAATCTTCTAAATTCTGCAATACAGATAGATACAGAGAGATAAATTTAGCCCAGGCAAGGCAGGACGTTAGGGAGGTTGGGAAGGTTTCCCAGGTGACATCTAGGTTGAAAATGACAGAATACAAAGGACTTAGTGAGGCGAGTGTGGAGGGAGGGAGTGTAGCATGTCAGTCAACGTTGGAGTGAAATTCAGCCAGAAAAGCAGGGGAATTAACGTGGTTCAGAGATGCCTGGTAGGTGATGGTCAGGTCAAGTCCCAAGTAATGCTTGCCTCTAGGAGATTCTGTAATAGCATAAATGCTCAAACTCAGCCCTTCATATTGCCAAGTGTAGCCACAACAGCATATATTCAGATCCAGAAACTTGAAATAAACTAGCAGGCACAATAGATTTTGCACAGTGAATTGGGCTATTGAGGTCTGATTTTCTCTAAAAAAAAATGCATTGCCTAAATATTGTCAAAAGAATAAATTTAAGCTAAGATTGGGAACAAATTACAAATAACCTCTATCCTTTGTATGGTCTGGAGATGTTAGTTTCTTGTTGGTTTAGTTTTAAATTTTTTTTCTTAGATTGCAAGCACGCAAGATTGAATGACTCCTCATTCTTAAATAGCCTATACATGTCCTGCTTTCCATCTTTCACCCATTTATTAATTTTAACAGCATAATAAGTAATGGAAAACCACACACACATCAAAACAAAATCTATGAGAGACATGGTCAATGTTTAATTTTGAAGAACACTCTACCACCTCAAGCCAGGCAGCAATTATTCTGACCCTTATCATTGTCTTGCTTCTAAAGTGTTTCTGTATGCATATACTATTTTAATGTTTACTATTTTTGTAAATTTACTATTTTATATATATATTTCACTGATCACATACATATTTCTATTCATATATTGAGTAATTCTTAATAATCCACATCTTGACAAAAAGATATTATGAAGGTCATAATTCTTTGGAAATTGCTACTCTGATACTATAATACTGTAATCCTAAGACTTATTTATAATATTTTATCACTCTACTTCTTTCTTTTTGACCATTATGTGTCATTCTGTTCGGTAGAACATATGATTATATCACACCTTGTTTATGTGCTTTTTAGTTTTTTGCTATTGTGTACAGCACTGTTACAGACATTTTGCTTGTGTCTTGTTAAAAAGTGCAGAATCCTGTATTTCTCTTAGTTATTATTCTAAGGCATAGAATTACTACAGGAGTATACAGTAGGTAAATGTTTCGTGTTAGTAATATCAAACTACTTTCTTCTAGGTAGTTACATCAATTTTATTCATCCTTTTAATATAATTAAATATCATTTCATAGTTTTGACAGACATTTTAGCACTTTTTGTTACTTGTTAAGACTAGTTGTGTCTCCTCATCGATATTATCTTTTGCAAACTTGTAATCTTTGTTCTTGACATTCTTCGTTGAACCAAAAACCTTGTAATTTGACATGAACAAAGTAAACAAATTTTCACATTAATGCTTTTAAAGAAGTTCCTCTCAACTCCCAAGCACATAGATATTTTTTACAATATATTTCATTTATTTTGTATTCATTTTTAGTCTTTAATAACCAACAGACACTTTTTTATATAGTGCCAGCTAGAAATATAGTTATATTTTTTTCTCTACTTAATGTGCTATGGAACAGTCTGAATTTTCTTCATGGGTTTGTGATACCTTAATCATATATTAAATAAGTTAATCATTATTTTATTCTATGATAATAACAAAATATTATCATCACATATTTAATATATAATCATATATGATTGTTATCATTGTTTTTAATCATTATTAATCATTATCATTATTAAATACCTTAATCATATATTAAATCTCCATGCATACAACAATGCATTCACATTGACTTGTTGATATTTATTTTTTCCTTAAAGTTTTATGTCTCTATTTTTTCTTCCAGCTATTTTTTTGACTACATTTTTTTAATTTCATACATATTTGTTACACATGTCATTCATATTCATTACAGGAAATTTTTACCTGTACATAATTTATCTTGATTCTTTTTTCCCCATCTCCATCCCCTCCTTTTTGCCATCTTCCCTTTCCCATTTACAAAAGTTTCATTTCCATTTTACCTTCCATTCTGTTTTCTTCCTTTCCCTTTCTTCACCCTCATCCCCTCCTGTTTGAAAGTGTTCCTAGTATGTCCCAATGCCTATCCTCTGTTGTGCTCCTGGCTCACCCTTTGAGTTTCTCACACAAGAGAAACTATATGATATTTAAACTTGTGTGTCTTATTTATTTCACTTAAGATTATGGTGTCTATGTGAATCCATTTTCCTGCAAATGACTCAAGTTTACTCTTCTTTATGGCAGAGAAGAATCATACTATATAAATACCAAGTCTTCTTTATTTATTCATCTGTTGAGGGGCACATAGGCTGTTTCCAAGATTCAGCTATCACAAATTTTGGTGGTATAAACATGAGTATGCACATATCACTAAGGAATGATGCCTTTAACTCTTTCAGGAACATAACTAGGAGGGGAATTGCTGGGTCAAAAGGAACATCTGCTTATCATTTTTTGAGGAATCTCCATAATAACTTGCATAGTTCTATCAGTTTACAGTCCCATCAGCAAAGGAAGAGTTCCTCTTTCCCCACAGTCTCTCCAGCATTAGTCACTGGTTCATTTCTGAATTAGCTATCCTTTCTGGAGTGAAATGGATTCTGGAGCATATGTTTGGTATAGGTAGCCCCTCCTCCAATCTTAAATGGTCAGATTACTTCCTTCCTGGGCTTTTCAGCAACTGATGCATGGGAACAAGATCTTGATCTGCTAAATATATGATCCTACCTAGAGTTTGAAGCAATAAGAATCTTCAGAAAGAAGCAAAGATAACTAGAATTAGAGTCATTTCTTAGGGCAGCAGTGGCAGTGACATGAGTAGCATTCAGAATTGAGGTCTATTGACTATAAACTGTCACAGCAGGTGCTCCACTGATTGTGATGATACCTGAAAGAGAATGGATCTAGGGCATGCTTTAAATATACTCTTAGCTGCCCAGAATTCTTGTTATACTTCTTTTCATACCATAGTACTCTGGTGTTCTCAACATCAGGCATTTCTCTCAATATTTTTCAGTTAAGTATCTTTTATTTTAATGTTTGATTTGTTTCTATTATTACCAAGTAAGAACCCTAGCTAGTGTAATTTCCAAAATTGTAGAGGGAAACATATAGATAAAATAGGACTTAAAAATGTAAAACAAAAATTAAATGAACAAAACCAGGGAACAATCGCAAACACAAAACAACATGGCAAAAATCTGTATTTACTGATATGCATCAAAAAAGTACACTAATTGCAATAAATGTAACTAGGTTAAAATTAGCCATTAAAAGCCTAAAACTCAAAAAAACTAAAATAAAAAGAATTTTTAAAAAATCAACTAATGCTGTTTCTCTTTATAAGATTCTAACCAAACACCAAAGAACTATAGTTTGGAGATAAAGAAATGAATGAAATAAATTTCAGGAAAATTATAAGTAAAGGCCAACATTCTTAATTGCTTTCTAAAAGCAATTACTAAACTTGTATTCCATTTTATCTCTCCTCTACCCACATTTTTTCATACCACATTAAATTATCATCTCTATTTTCATATTCAGTAATAAAACTCCCCGATCTATTATCTGACATGGGAACACTTTGATTCACAGACTCCCTTAACAGGTAAGTAAAAATGTTAATCCACATCTCCAGAAAATATAACAATGAAAAGGGTAAATTCTAAGGTCTTGTTGTATAGTTCAATGAAAAAATACACTGTGATAGTTAATTTATTGTATCATTTTGAGTAAGAAACACACAACTAAATTATATAAGTATAGATCTAGATGTGGAAGATCCACCCTAGGGAGTATTGTCACTGGAAAGATAGATAAATGAAGAAGGAGAACTTGCTTGTTTCTTCAGAGGAGCTCCAGTCTTAGCCTTTTCCTTGAATATTGTCTTCTGGTTTGCAGCACATACTCCTCAGTCTCCAGCACAGACCCTTCAGCCACTTGATATGGATTCTCACAAGACACTACAGTGTGCTTCATGCCTTCAGCTAGATCCTTCAGATCTCCAGTATGCAGACAGGGATTTCACACTCTTCCACACCTGACTCTTGGACTACCATTGTAAGCCAATTTTGTAAATTCTTATATATCTCATATATCTTGCATTACATCTATTTATCTGATAAGCACTGGTTGATACACACATGATTGGAAATTTTGTAATGGAGAAGAAAAAATGGGCTCAAAGGAGGGTAGGAAATGGGGAAAAAAGAGGAATTAAGATATATTATATACAGGTACAAATTCCCTATGATTAATATGATCATTACATATGGCAAACATGTATTACTACTACTACTAGTAATAAAAATAATGGCACACAGACCTTGAAACCTAAGAGACCTGGTTTTGAATTCCAGCCCTGACTTGTATGAACACTGAGTAAAATCTGTTTTTGATGAGCCTATGTTTCCTCTGCACAAAGTGAAAATGATCATCTCTACTTTCAGGCTTAAAAATGAGACCTAATGAGCCGGGCGTGGTGGCTCACGCCTGTAATCTCAGCACTCGGGAGGCTGAGACAGGCGGATCATTGTGAGTTCGAGACCAGCCTGGGCTACAAAGTGAGCTCAAGGCCAGCCTGAACTGCATAGTGAGACCCTGTCTCAAAAACACCAGGGCCGGGGATCTAGCTCAGCGGTCTAAGCGCCTGCCTGGCAAGTGCAATGTCGTGAGTTCAATCCCCGGTGCTGCAAAAAAAAAAAAAAAAAAAAAAAAAGAGACCTAATGAAATGATTAATCAAAGCAATTTTTCTCAACCAAATTGAATTTACCTGGGGAGTTTCAAAAAGTACTGGTGACTGGGTCCTTCTCCTAGAGATTCTGGTTGTAATTGGTCTGGAATGCAACTTGGGCAATGTTATTTAAGTGATTGCAATATGCCACTAAGGTTTAAAAACACTCATCTAAATATATAATTTAACCCATTATGTTATACAGAAGATCAAGAAAAATTTGTAATAATATGATAGTGATGATGAAAAAGGTACCAAATTTCAAGTGATGAAATTGGCCTAGTGTGATTTTTTTATCCCGTAGAATTCAAGACAGAAAGAAACTAACAGTATGAAGATTATAAGCAACATACATTCATAATATTTTCATAATTTAATTTGCAATCTTCTATACAGCTACAGTATCAGATTTATGTAAGAGCAAAAAAAAAAAACTCAGAATTTAATTGCTTTGCAAAAAGTGGCAAGTTGAAGAGATTAGCATATTAACTAAACCAGCATACAAATTTCTATTTTTTATTCCACATTCAAATTTTTTTCTATTAAACTGCAATTGTGCACAGTGGGAAAGGTAAAGAATTTTCTGTTTCTCCATAGGCAGAATTTAGATAAAATTTTCCAAAGTTGGAATGTACTCCAGATATCACATGATGATTAGAACAACTGGTAAAATTATTAAATTCACTAATTATTTCATTAGTTTTAGAGTACTTTAAAGATAAAGATGTTTTATCATTATATTCCCTAATAATTCCCTAATAAGTGCTCAATACATATTTGTTGAGTAAATGATTGAGTGCTCAAAAGTAAATCACTTTTAGAATTTTAGGAAAAGTTAAAAATGAAATTATCAATATCTGATAATGCAATCTGTAAGTTTTTATATTTAAGTAACATTAATAACTGTAAGAATTTATTCCAAGTATGTCAATTCATGGGACTACTTGAGCAAGAAACAGAAGTTGTGCTTTCTCTTTCTCTGTCCCTCTCTTTGTCTCTCTCTCTTCTTTCTCTTTCTCTCTCTATAATTCAAATTACTCATAATTATGTTTAAATTATCTTAAAAATTTTGTGTTTTATCAATAGAACATGTCTGTAATGTTTCTCTTCAATTTCAGTTAAGTTGAATTAAAACTGAATATGGGATGTTTCAACATGTCAATAAATGTAATATACCACATAAACAGAAGCAAAGACAAAAATCACATGATCATCTCAATATCTGCAGAAATTGCTTTAGAAAAAATCCAACATTTATTCATGCTAAAAAACCCTGAAAAATATAATTGTTGAAGATCTTCATCTCAATCTGATAAAAGTCCATGTACAACAGACCAATGACCAACATCATGTTAAATGGAGAGAAGCTGAAAGTTTTTGTTTTAAATTGAGGAATAAGACAATGATATCTGCCATGACCAGTCTTATTCAATATAGTTCTAAAAACCTTAGCCAGGTGAGGCAAGAGAAGAAAATAAAAGGGACATGCATAGGAAAGGAATATGTTAAATTGTAACACAATACTGTATGTAGAAGATCATCAAAAGACTCATAAAGTAATAACCAAATCCAGTAGAGTAGCAAGACCCAAAGCCAACAATCAAAAATATATAGTGTTACTGTACAAAATTAGTAAGCTGAGAGATAAATTATTGAGTCAATACTTTTCACAGTAACATCAAGAAAAAAATGACATGATGTACTTAGGAAGTAACCTAACCAAGAAATGAAAGTCCTCTATAATAAAATCTACAGTACTCTAAAAAGGGAGATTGAGAAGGATATCAGAAAATGAAAAGATATTCCTTTTGATAGGCCATTTTAATGATACTTCTGAAACTGTTATGCAGATTGAACACAATTCCAGTGAAAATTCCAATAACATTCTTCAAAAAACTAGAAAAATCAATTCTAAAATTCATTTGAACCAGAACAAAGCTAGAATAACAAAATTAATTCTGGACAATACAGCAAGGTAAGAAGCATCATAATCCTAGACTTTGAGTTATATTACAAAACTACAATGATAAAAAACAGCACAGTAGTGGCAGAAAAACAGACTTCTGGGTCAGTGGAACGGAATAGAAGATGTAAAAAAAACTTCAGGCACATTATCTTTGATAAAGGTACCAAATACTTTCTCTAGAGGAAAGGTAGCTTCTTTATCAAATGGTGCTGTAAAAAAATCGCTATCTACATGCCAAAGATTGAACATAGACTCATATCTCTCATCATGAACTAAAGTCAAAATATATCAAAGATCCTAATTTTAAAACAAAAACATGTAATCTGCTAGAAGATGAAATAGGTAAAACTCTTGAGGACATAGACATAGGGAACACCAATTTCATAAAAAATATTACTAAGAAACAACAAATGGGATCACATAAAAGTAAACTTTCCCCATTGCAAAAGAAACCACAGCAGAGTGAAGAGACAGCTTGTAGATTGGGAAAACTTTTTGCTAGCTACTCTTCAGACAAAGGACCAATATCTAGAAAATATAAAGACCTCAAAAACTAGACCTCCTTCCAAATTTAGACTCAACTAGAAATAGGCATCTGAAATGAATAGACACTTCTCACATGAAGAAGTACAAATGACCAACCAATACTTGAAAAAAGTCAAGCATTGCTGGCCAATAGAGAAATGCAAATTAAAACAACATGCAGTTCCATCTTATTCCAGGAGGAATGACTACCATCAAGAAATCAACAAATAACAAATGTTGGCATGACCGTGGGGAGAAAGGAACACTTTTCCATTGTTGATGGGAGTATAAACTGGTAGAACCACTGTGAAAACCAGTATAAAGATCCCTCAATAAATTAAACAGTAAGATCCTTCAATAAATTAAAAATAGAAATTTCATTTGTTCCAGCTATTCTCCTTTTAGGTATCTTCCCCAAAGAATTAGAAATATTATACAACAATGATGTCTGATATTATACAACAATGATGTCTGATATCTCTGTTTATAGAAGTAGAATTCATATTAGCTAAATCTTGAAAGCCACCTTATGTCCATCATCATATGGATGGACAAAGAAAATATATTTATGCATGAAACAGTACTACTCTGCTGTAAAGAAGGGTAAATGAGACATTCATAGTAAAATGGATGCAGTTTGAGACCACAATGTTAAGTGAAGAAAATTTAAAAAATCAAGCCTAAATATCACACGGTTTCTCTTATATGAGAAACCTAATATATAAATAAAGTATAAAAAAGCTAGACAATAGGAAATGTCAAGATAAATTTTTGGTATCTGGAAAGGGAACTGAGAAATGGAGGGAAGAGGGAGGGTAGGCAAATTAGATTCAAATAAAGGGGAACTTGATTGGAGGGATGATTGTAAAGTGTTGTGTACATGCACCAACTCCCTATGAGCATGTGATTATCATGTACCAGTAACATGTATTACAAAAAAAGTGTATATATATACATGTATATATATAGAGAGAGAGAGAAAGAGAGAGATCCAAGAGATTCAGGGAGAGAGGATTAAAAAGAAGAAAGTACCATTCATTTACAATGAATTTAGTCATTATGTACTATAAAAGTGTACTAAATAAAAAAATAAATATTAATATATAAGGTTTTAACTTCAAATGGGCAGGATGACCTAAAATTTTGCCTACACATAGAAAATAAAACTAAATGTTACCACTAGAAATAAAACTAAATTTAAAACTACTAAATTGTTAGGTGGCTAAAATGAGAAAATGACTTTTAATGGAGATGAAATATAAGTAAAATAAATTTGTTATTCTAAAAAATATAACTTTATGCCCAACATAAATTATTAATAAAATTATAGATGATTTATCATAACATTAAAAGCCATAATAATATGAAATACATAGTGAAAGGTCTCTTTGTGTCAATATTAAAATGTACTATAAATGCCCCAAATAATTCCATATTGTTGAGCTAATATTATGTATATACTGCATTTATGTCATGGTCATTTACTGATACTTTAAAGTAGAAGAGTATTCACATTTCTTACTGAATAGTAATAGAAGGATTCAGATAATTTTAAAACCCTATTTCAGAATATAGCCATACTACTTTCTGAGGGGCCCAGCAAGGGGAATAAAGTTCTATACTCTGTTTAGAGACAGTATAAGTGTCTTGGTTACTTTTTTCTCATTGCTTAGACAAAATACCTGACATCAAACTAGAAGGAAGGAGAGGTTTATTTTTTACAGTTCTTGGAGATTTCATTCCATACTCAGCTGGTTCCAAGGCAGGGTGGTGTGGCTGAGGGGCAGCCTGGCTGCAAGTGGCAAAAGCAAACAGGGCAAAGGCAGAGGAAAAAAGGCAAAAGAGGAAAACCATTCCTCCTTCCCGACCTTACATTGCATGTTGGCTCCACCCCTGGGAGAGTGCAGCACTCACACTGCCAATCCCAGTGCTAGACAGCAAACCAGTTACAGACACTAGATTCAGCTGCTTCCATGACTACATGAGGCTTCGGGGGGTCACCTAGACAAAAACTATAGCAATAAGGAACACGTGCAATTACTTGATAGACTATAACTTCAAAAGTCCACACAACATCCAAGCCTCTGTCCCTTGAGTTGGTCAGGGAAAACTTTATGAAATAGCAGGATTAAGTCTTTCTTGAAGGCAGCAAATAATTTAAATGGGAAAGGAAAGTGGGCTGGGCACTCCAAAAAGTAAGTAAACTTCAGTCATTTGCTGGGAAATAGATGCATTTTGAGACCATAATATTAAGTAAAGTAAATGAGACACAAGCTTAAATATCATGTGGTTTATCCTCTTTGAGAAACCCAAAATATAAATAAAGAGATAAATAAAAGACAGGTAATTGGAAGTTGGGATATAGCTGTTTTTCAAATGCAAAGGGGATCAAGAGATAGATAGAAGAGGGAGAGAAAGGGAAGAGGGTGAAAAAAGAATTAAAATGTGTTTTATACACATACCAATGATATAATCATTATATACTACAAATGTGTACTAATAAAAAAATTTTATAAAGACAGAAAAACATAATCAGAAGTAATTCTGGGATAAGTTTTATGGAAAAAACAAGGAGACCAGAATAATTACTGCTGGAGTTCCTTTAAGTAAAGAGGAGGAGATATGTTTGCAAACTTGAGAGAGCATAGATAGGAGATTTTTGAATGAAAGACTGTAGAAATTCTTTCTTGGTTGCTAATTAAGAATCTGTATCACAAAGGATAATCTCAGTAATAATAATGGTTGAAAAGATACGTGCAGTACTTAAAATGAAATAAAAAGTTTATCTTTGGTTTCTGCACATGCTCATCTCAGGTTGGTAAGGAATTGGCCCCATGTTTTCCCCATCCAGGGATAGAGGCTGAACTGTTTAAAACATTGCCCTTATCTAATATGTCCTTTGCAAGAGAAAGAGTGAAAACATATACCCACACAGCTTCTGTTATAGCTTGAGTGTTTGTATCTCCTCCAAAATCCATGAAATCAAATATCCAATATAAAAGATTAAAACTTGGATCATTTCAGGAGTTTATTAGGTCGTGTGGGTGCCACCATCATAAAGCAATTAATGCCTTTTAAAAGGGTTTGAGCAGTCCAGTCTATTACTCCATTTCTGTTTATTCATTTTCAACTAATTATTAATTACAGAGATAGGTTTCACTGACATCTTCATGATGCCTGTCACAGACCTCGATCACAACCACCACCATCCCCATAACCTTCTTCACCCTTACCTATCCCTTCTCTTGGATTCCTTTCCTCTTCTGTAATAGACTCTCTTCTAATTTTGTTAATTTTTGAAGGTTCCACACTCACTGAGAGATTTTTATTATTGACACAATCCATATACACAGAAAAAGCACTATACATGTCTTTCTTGGTGCAGTTTATGTAGCTTACAATGATTATCTCCAGCTACGTCCATGTTGTTTGAAAATGACATGATTTTGTTCTTTATGGTGGAGCACAATTTCTTTTTGTATATACAGCACATTTTATTTATTCACTCAAAAATAAATGAGCACCTAAACTGATTCCATAACTTGGCTATTGTCTTACTTCTCTCTCATTGCTGAAACAAAGTAATCAACACTCAAACTTAAGAAAGGAAAGATTTATTTAGCTCACACTTTTTAGAAGTTTCAGTTCATTATCAGCTGGCTCCAAGGTAGGGTGGCATGGCTCAGGGGCAACACTTCAAGGTGGCAGAAGACAGCAAAAACAACAAGAGAAAAAGGGGCTGCAGCACAACTCTTTTCCTCCCATAAAATGTAAGCAGACTACCTTCCCGCCAACACACACACACACAGGGCAGGTATAGCACTCACACCATCTCCCTTCCCTGTGCACAGGATGAGGATGTTTGACCCTGGCCCCCTACTGAGTCACTTAGTTAAAAAACTTCTCAAGTTGACACAATGTATCAACCATTACAATCCACCCTTTGTCTATTTGGCAACCAGACACATTTCTTTGAACCGATTTTCAGATACAGTGACATGCTTATTTTTATCATTTCACA
>RJWT010006734.1:0-28653 GCA_004365215.1 Cuniculus paca | reverse complement strand
CATGTTTATAGCAGCACAATTTGTAATAGCCAAATCTTGGAAACAACCCAAATGCCCATCAATTGAGGAATGGATAAAAAAGATGTGGTACTTTTATACAATGGAGTACTATTCAGCTCTGAAGAAGGATCACATTGAGGCTTTTATAGGTAAATGGATGTGACTTGAGACCATACTCATAAGTGAAATAAATCAAACATGTGTAAACACCGCATCACCTCCCTAGTGTAAGAAACTGAAAGACTCAATAAGATACAAAATCCCCAGTAAATATGGGGAAAAGGTTCTGAAGTCCAATAATACTTTTATTCTTTGATTTGATTGGTTTAAGTCTGTTTTCTACTATTTGATTGCAATATGTGAGAAGATAGGAACAGCTTTTTTGAAGAAAACAAAGGACATTAAAGTAGCCATTGTTGATTTCTTATTGTCTGATTTGAAGACCTGTAATGCTTTCACTCTTTTGTTTTATCTGGTTTTATATTATTTTGTTTTGTTTGAGTTTATTGTGTGTGAATGTATGAACAACCATTTCGATGAAGGCAAGAGACACTAGGGTAGCCATTGTTAATCTCCTGTTGTTATGTTTTGAAGACCTGTATTGCTTGCAATGTTCTGTTCTGAAATGCTTTGCTGTGTTTAACTTTGTTTTGTTTTGTTTTGTTCTCTTAAAAAGAAAAAGAAAGAAAGTGAGCCCTGGGAGGTAGGAGGAGACTTGGTCTGCTTTGCGCCCGCTCTGCCCTCAGTACCTGCAGCAGTGCTCAGCAGGTAAGAAGCACCCGGTGAATATTTACATACTGAGTGAATCACCGAAACCTGATGTAGGTCAGAAATCTTCCAATCAGTGTTTTCCAAGGTGTTTCCTGTGACATCAAGAGATGTTGCTCAAAGAAAGCGCTCTGGGTTAAACAGGCAAATGGGATTTCTTACACTGGACTGCTCACAGCCTTTGCTCTACTCCCGTACCCCTGGGAATCTCTAAGGACTCGAGTTCCCTGTAACCCATCCCAAACTCAGAACCTTTAAGGGAGCGTTTCCCCGCACCCTGTGGTAGGAAACGATAGGCTGCTGAGTTCCTGTGGCCTGGGATCTGGTAACCAAGCGTGACACTGTACCACTTGTGTGGCCTCTGAGGTCCCTACAGGAGTTAGGGGTTTCTCCTGCACGCATGCCCCGGCAGCCCCTCGCCTCCTCTCATTGCACGGACTGCTTCACAGGGCTTATTTCTGTTTTGTTTTCTATGGCAACCGCCCAGGTCCGTGGGAGGAGCAAAGCCTTTCCTCTCTGGCCTGGAGCCCGAGTCTGGGGCTGGGGGCCTCGCTGGCTGCTGCGCCCTCTGCTGCAACCCCTGCTCTTAAGCTTGGGACCACCTGTTAGAACGGAGACCAGAACCGTTTGCGTCTCGCTGGGCCCTGTGCTTTGTTGCCTGGCCAGATAATACAAATAAGAGCTAAATGTTTAGGAGCTCTTCCAAGGTTCCAGAGCCTCATGGTTTTCTACATATTAACTTATTCTTTGGTTCATTTTACAGATGACAGAAGTGGCGCCCACTATGGTTGGAAAGTGTCCAGAGTGCCCAAGGTTACTCAGCTGACACAGAGCAGAACGAGCACTTAAAACTCCTTTCTTATTCTTCTGCAAACTCACCGGTCCTGGCCACTAGCGGGTTTGGTGTCCTGGTCTAATACCTGTATCTCCCCTCCCCCACCTGAGCTGACTAGTGTAGTGGTGAGTTAACCACCAAGTGTGGCCGTGGCTCTCAAGGTACCGCATCTCACCTGGATGTCCTACGAGGCCCTTTCACTCTGCTATTGTCACGTAGATTTGACTCAACTACAGTGGAACCATGGAACATGCTCAGCACCTGTGTCCCTTCCCATAACAAACCTTTGTTGATCCCTTACTCTGTGTCAGACACTGCAAAGGTCACTCACTCTGCCACCCTCACCCGCCCAAACCGAGGACTCAAAAGTACAGGAATTGAGAAACCTGATCACGCGTCTCATTGGAACTTGTACCGAGAGACCTGTGACTAGGCTGGTGGGCCTCACTCAACCCTGCCTTCATCACGCGCTGGCACGGAATGCACACAGCTGTGTCCCCCTACCTGCGTCTGAGCTACGTGTGAGAACGTGGCTGAACAGAAAGCACCAAGAGCGCTGGAGAACAGTTGAGGTTTGCCGCACTGAGCACAGGCAGAGGGATAAGCTCATTCTATATCACTTCGCAACAGAAGTTGAACTAAGAAAACAAATCATTAAAATAATTTTTAAATGTGCATGAAGCCATGACTAACTTATAATTATGCCCCAAAGAAGTAGCAAGACATCTGCACACATATACTTAAAAGTGAAATTTCTTTAAAATAATATGGAAAAAAACCTCTATCTGTTTGCCTGATTTTATGCTTTACTAAGTACTAAAAGAGAAGTGAATGGTTTCTAGGAGGTAAATAAAAAACAAAGGAATCCCTGTAGACAAAGCTATTCCCAAAAGATGGGAAACGGACATTAGAATGGGACCTAATGATCCTTGCACCCAGAAAGAGGATTTAAACAATTCACTGAAGGGCACAGAATCACCCGTCCTCGGGAGAAAACTGCATTCAGTTTCCAGCCTCTAGAGGCTCCTTTTTCTTTTTGCCTGCAAATCATGTGGACAGAAAGCATATGTTGCTTTTAGGGAACATAGAGAAAAGTATCACAAGAATAGTGACTGCCACAGCGACGGTGTGGCACTTCACAGTGGCATCTCAGTGGACTTTGGGGACCACATACATATCCAGGTGGGTGACCCAGCCTGTGGGGTGCAGAGACCTTGGTGGAGAAGTGGAGGAGCCAAGAACTGAGCTCAGCAAGTGAGACCCCAAAGCCGGCCCTTCCTGTCTGGTGGAAGCAGTTGGCTTCATGAAAGCACCGTGGCCTAGCATCCTCAGCTTTGTAACCCACTGTGGGTGAATGCTTCAAAATCCCCAAAGGTAACAAATTAACCCATGTAGTGTGGACTGGATCAAAAGGTCCATTTGCCTGTCAGGTGAGAGGTCTTGGGTTCGATCCCCAGTACCAAAAAAAAGAAAAACATGACTACATTTCCTGAACCATAGTTCAGGCCAGGGATCAAATTTCCCACCTAGAATGCCCTCTTCCACCTTCTAGATCACCATCGCAAACAGGAGTCACTGACGAAGGAAGTCCCTTATCCTGGGAGATCTCATTTGGGAAAACTAGCTAGGAGCCCCAGACTTCTCTAAATCCCTGTTTTATTTATGTACTTGCAAAACAGAGAGACTAATGCTTCCCTTGGATGACTAGTGTGAGGACCAAGTGAGATGATAGAGTTTATAAAAATTGTCAAGGACCATAGCCTTGCTTGGCTATTGCCTAAACATTCCCTCTGTTTCAGGGGACAGTCTCTTTTTTTCAGTGGCCATACACTTACGGAAATGCACTTGCTTCTTAACACCTGCAGACAACACACACCAAGTATAAATGCCTGGGCTGCCTGGACCAGGCGACCACGGGACTCAGAAGGCTACTGAGGCTCCTTTTACCCACGATCATGGTCACGACTTTGTCCGAGAGCCACATTTCTATGTGTGGGTCTTCAGGTCTACAGTTTAGTTTGTTCCGAAAGAATCCACACACACACACACACACACACAGAATCCATACACCAAAATATTACACCACGTAAAACCTAGTGTTGGAACATAAAGGAATTCTTTACCAACACAGCCCCTCTGTCAAGAAGAGTTAAGTTAAAGCAACTGGTTCAAAACTCAAAATGAAAAGAAAGGCTCCACAGGCATATTTCTATAGATGGTTGTTTACCGAATACACGCCATCTTTTTGTGGCCACTGCAAATTACTGTGGACAGTTTATGATGGAGAAATTCTGTTTTGTTTTTCTTGGGAACGTATACTTGAAAGAGATGTATTACATCCTTTCAAAACCTTACTTTTTTGATACAAGGAAAATTTGACCCTCCTATTTTACCCAATATCTTCATTTGATAAAAAAAGTTCTTTCTAAGAAAACAAAAAATTTTAAAATAAAAACATTTAAACACATGAAATCTCATAAAAAATAGTGTTATCATTTGGCTTCAGAATGACTGAGAGTTGCCGCCTCACCTCTGTTTCAGTACTCTTTGGTCAATGAGCCCATCATCAAGGCTTTCCGCTGGCTGGAAAGACGGCGTCTGCTCCCCACGGCTGGCTGGACTGCAGGACTGCTCCCCCCTGTTACCGAAAAGCAAGAGCTGCTTCAGAGGCTATCGAACTGGAGCCACAACCATCACTCTCACAGTGTCTCTGAGGACAGGGGAAGCCTACCCAAGATCACGTGGGACTCAAGACTAAGAGAAGGAAGGGAAGAATCCTTTGGAGCCGTTTCACTGTGCGGTTCCTGTGTGGTAGAAAGCAGACTGATGTCAGATTATGGTGCCATTTTCACCTATCTTATAATTTTAAATGGTGGTAAGATCATCCTTTCCTGACAACTGTTTCAAGGAAAACAAGAGACATTATGGTAGACATGGCCGATTTCCTATTGTCTTGTGTTTGAAGTCCTGTGCTTCTTGCATCGTTCTCTTCTGATCTGCTGTTCTGTTTTGTTTTGTTTTAGTCTCTTTAAAATAAAAAAAAATCATCCTTTCCTTTATGAAACGATGGTGATCATAGAATATACCTGTCTTAGTCAATATTCTCATTTAGAAAAAAAATAAAGGAGAAAATTATTCCTGTCAACCTCTTCTCTAGTCCTTGCTATTTAGGAATAACACTTACTGTCTGTGGTATCTCATCATCTTAGAGACATAATCCACTACCTACCTTATTTTCTTAGGGATGCAGCCAAAGTCTAGTGAGGAATCAACTCGCACATGGCTGCAGCGTAGTCAGTGGTAGTGCCAGCCTTTGTATTCGGTTTTGTCAAATTCCTGCCCAGTGATTTTTTTCTATCAAATTCAACAACAACAACCAAAATCTAACTGTCAATATTACCAATATTCTCATTGTATTAGTGACTTTCCCTCTGTTGGAACACAATACTGGCAACTTAGAGGAGGAAAGGTTTATTCTGGCTCATGGCTTTAGATGGGTTAGTCTATGGTTTTCTCACTCTATGGCAGAAACAACATGTTGAAAGGACATGAAAGAGGAAAGATGTTCAACACATGGGGACCAGGAAGCAGAGAGAAGGGATGGACCAGAGACGAGAATATGCTCTTACAGGTCATACCCCTCAGGGACTCACTTCTTTTACTCGAGCCCCATCTTTAATAGCACATTCAGCCATGAATCCACTGATGGGTGCCCCCTTGATCCTATCACCTTCTGAAAGCCCTACTTCTGAACATATGAGTTTTAAGGGACATCTTATATTGGCATAGTACCTGTCATTTTCTTAGTTCTGAATAGAATGCTAAATATCCTCTCCAGAGATGACCTGCAAATGCTTTGCAAAACAACCATTGACCTTTAAACAGAATTTTCACTCAAGCTGAAACCCACCTACTGTCTCTGATCTGGAGTGTCATTATAGACTATTAAGCCTACTCTCTTCATTTTACAGTTGAAGAAGCTAAAACTGGAAAGAATCAAACAGATGCCCAAAGTTAAACGAATAGCAAATATCACAAAAGAAGTTTGAAATCAAGTATTTTGATATGTAACTTCAAGATTATTCCTTGTACTTAGTTTGTGATCTTTACTAAGCACTTTCTGCAAGGGTTTAATTAAATGGTATATTTTCATGTCTCTCTACTGTCTCCCACTTGACAGTGTATTTGTCAAGTCGAAATATATTTGATGAATATATTTGACAATAAGCAAATATAACAAACAAGCATTTTCTTCTTGCATGCAATTGTAATTCTTCACCAGAATCCTGTTTAACCTACATACAAGACAACACAGTCCTTAAAGTGAGTCGGCTGCTTACTGGGTAGAGAAACAAGCCCCACTCATAAATCCCTGTCTGATAGTCCTTGTCTTTGCTACATTTGAAACATTTCTCAATCAGATTAATCAAGGCTCATACTTAACAAAGTACTACTTTGGTCTGGGAAAGAGAGGAGAGATTTTTTTTTCACAGATCATGAACCTCTTTCCATCAGCAGAAATTAACCAAGAGTCAGGTGATTTCCACAATGTGTAGATGAAGAAACAGAGTGCCAGCATTTAATATAATCATCCCGGTGAGTGAAAGAACCAGGAATGACGCCCAGATTTCCTGGCAATCCAACCAGCTCTCATTTACTAGAGAAATGAGTAGAAACAAGGCTGCCCACTTTCTTCTAAGCTGTGCCTGAGGCAATATCAAGATTCCAGTCAACTGAGAGAACTTCCAGATCAAAAGCTCTACTCACCCAAAACTGCCTGGAAATCACTTTTCACTCTCTTTGAAATTCATACCCTCCCTTTGATAGAAAGGATTAGAAGCTTGCAATGGGAACTTTACCGAAAATCACATAGCCAAGTGTACACCAAAACAATCATCAGGAGAAATCATTCAAGTAAACCAGTAGGGGGAATTTCCAGTCCAACTGAAAACCAGACTTTCGAGGTTACCAGACCTCTCCATTCCCCAAATACCCAAATATTCTGCAAATCAAATTACTTAAGCTTGGTCTCTGTAACATTATATAACTTATCAATAAGAGAGAATTACGTGTTACTACAGATTTGATTTTTTTAAAACGTAAAAACAGAATGGATAACATCAAACATCAATCTAATTTTTGCGATTAATGAATAATTGGCAAATATCTAACCTTAAAAATCCTGCAAAAAGTCTTCCATATGAAAACACCAAATCAAAATACCTGTAAGAGTCCTGGGAGATAAATTTCTCAAATGAAAATTTTAATTTGATAAATCCTATTGTCATATCTTTGTATCACAAGAAACATTGATTAAAAAAATAAACAAACAAAGAAAACTACCCTTAAGTCTCAGGGCTTTTATTTGCCACAAGTCTTTCTACCTGGTTTCTGTGGGGTGCTATCATAGCATTTATTATAAGAATCAAGATACTCGTTGTGGCAAGGGTGGTTGGCCAATTACATTGTGAAGCCTTCAGGAGTATAAACTGGTTACAATAGGGAGTCCCGAGCAAATAAATAAATACATAAATGCATCAATAAATAGTTTGGTGAAAAATAGAGGAGCAGTCAGCAATGCCTCTTGCAGTCACTGAGGTTGGAGCCCTGGCTGCAGGAGCTCATTTCTCCTCTGCGTCTGTGTCAGCGGCTCGGTCCACAGTGTGTTATTATATAGGCTCTCTGGGCTTAGAGGACTTCCCTAAGCATGGTGAATAAAAATGATGCATCTGGAGTCATAAAATTCAGCAAAGAGTCATAAAATTCAGCATTAGAAATACTGAACCCACAGCCCAGGTGAAAATGGTTGCAGTTGCCTAAGAGTTTAACCCCAAAGGAGATGCTACAGCCTCCTTGGGAAAGCGCAGACGCTAAACCTGGGGCGGCTAGAGCACTGAGGTCCGAGGATACTCACCCTAGGGCTGCTGCTGCTCCCGTGCTTGGGGCTGTCTCCTTTCCGTACCCAGGAGGCTTCAGTCTTTGGCTGCTCTGCTTATATTTTTCGATTAAATCCACCAGGACAGCCTGGTGACCGATTTTCTTCACCAGTTGCTGAACCATACGATCATTAAGTACTAGAAGAGCAGCCCCACTTATTTCTTCCTCTGGGGGGGATGGAAAAGAATTTCTTTATGGAATCTCCATGAAACACAGATATCACAAAAAGGCAAAATCAAAGTTGTTCTCTGGAGGCATAAAAGTAGCCACATTTTTGATAAATTAGCTACATTTTTATATTGCATACTTCAAACTGATGTCTACTCTTAAGAAAGAATCAGGAAGTCACAATAAAAAATTTTCTTCGCACATTAACAACCTTCCCCACTCCCATTCTAACATTATTTTTATAAGGCAAAAAAAAAAATCTTGGGTAATTATTCTTAGTAAAGCCTCCTTGCCAATGTCCAATATTTGTAAATAAAACACATAGTGGACAATGCGAGGCAAAAGCAATATGAAATGTATGTGTCAAATATGCAGCACATAAGACAGTTCTTGAAATATTATGTTCTCAAGAAAACACTCAGTAAATGGAAACTGCCACAGTCGATATAGAAATGAAAAGTTCCCAGTCGCAACAACTCCGTATCCACATGCACATACACACAGACAGGGGAGAAGAGTAATTTCCAACAACGCAAGGAACAAAGGCAACTTTCAATAACAGGGACACTCAGGGTATCTAGGATGCTCCAACAAAATTATTTGAAAGTGTAAATAACTTACCTTGAAATCTGGGAACTAGCTCCCCCAGGTTTTTCTCCACCAACCAACTGCAGACCTGATCCACTGACCAAGTTTCCATCGTTGTATCTTATAAATAATACACCTGTAGAATAAAGGGTCAGAGGGTTCGCCAGCGTTTTTTCCTGATTGATGCTCTTTGATTTCTTTCAACAGTCAGATCCTTCCTCTGCTAGACTCTTTCAGACTCTCAATATTAAGCGTTTCTAAAATTAATATTTTTTGCAATTTGTTAAGAAAGCAAATACTCATTTTAAAAACAAGACCAATTTTAACTTACTGTCTCATTTCTCAAATTTCTTCACCTTCTCCTACTTTTCCCCACAGGCATCCCTCAGCTTTACTAAGAGGCAGCCAGAGCATGCATCGGTACCCAATCCTGTACCATTAACACCCAGGTTTCCTCACAAAGAAAAGAAAGGTGTGAAATCATCAGGAAGCGGTTGACATTTACAAAAAGGGTGGGCAGGGGAGAAAGGGAGAGAGGATCAGATAAAAACCTGACTGAGATACTTAGTAAACTAAGACTGGTTAACCCCTTGAGGCTTCCAGCAAGGGAAGCTAGTTTGTAACCTTTCTCTTTGCCTTGGGTCACCAAGAAGAGAAACTAGGGTCCAAGGTTCCCAGGAAACTCTCAGTGGGTCTGTCCTTCCCTCCAGTGTTATTCTTACATACTCCGTTTAGCTCTAGAACTTTGTTGAGCACTACTGGGGCTAGTAAAACGACTTGAATAAAATGGCATTTTAAAAAGCTTATTATGATAGATTTCAAATTGGAAAATAATTAAATATGTCAGTAATTTTCCAAGTGAAGGAAGCGTATACAGAGTTTCCAGGATATATTCTTAAACATCCGGTTATTTTTGCCTGCTGCTATTCTAATAGTTCTATTTTAAATCATGAATACTAATTTGAATAATTTTTCCTGTTTTCATTGAGCAACTTATTCCCTGTTTTCACAATTCAATCCAAAGGACTTTAATGGCCTTGACTGAAAATTAAAGCAACTTAATCATTTAAGTTTCAAATTTTAATCTAAATGATAATAAATTTATCAATATAGTAATTCACTGACTATTGTGTAAAGACAGAAGAAAACTACTCCTAGAGAAGTAGTAGTGTGAGATAGGATGAAATACTAATTAGATTATGCACTTAAATTTTATTGCTGGGAGTTCTACCCGTACATGTTCTTGTATTTTTATTTTTTGTGTATTTAAAGAAGTTACAATTACCAACATCTTGAGAACAGGAGACTGTCTTCCTTTCATACCTGACCATCTGACAGTAACAGCCTTCCGAAACGATTTCCTGGAAAATGAGTACGCTTCAATGTAATAAGCAACGGCCGCGTAAGTATTCACAAATGCCAAGCCGAAAAACTGAAGACAAGGGTTAAATACAGAAGCCCGCCTTTCTGAATTACAGCAGTGGGTTTAATTTGTCAAAATAGACAGTAGCCACAGCGCTCCTCCCCTAGGCTAAGCGAGACATGGGGTGTGAAAAGTCATTATTTGCGAGACGCCGGTGTAAATTAAAAATCACACCTTTCCGTCACACTTCTGGCTTCCTTGCGAGGAGCAGGACTCAGAAAAAAAAATAGAGAAGTAAGAAAAAAAGAAAAAGAAAGAAAAAACAGTTCTTTAAACTCTAAGATTAAAAGGTATGCAGAGTAGAAGATACTGCTTCTCAGTCCATTATTTTAAAAAGAAATTTGAAAATAAAACAAGCACTTAGGATCAAATGTGTATTTTCTAATTTTCAGATTTTTATTTCATTTCTATTTCTGGTAAAAACAGAAGTCTTATGAAATTATAGCATCATTTGAATATAACAAAATAAAAAATAGTGTCTGCCCATAGTTTCTCTGAATATTTAATGAAATCAAATAATATCATGATGTAGGCCATGGAACATCTTTAAGTAGCAACTTTGCAACTTCTGCTCTCATAAATAATAGATACATTATTTACTGTCTCCACCAGGAAAGAATAAACTCTATGTCAAATGAGAAAAGGTGTAGCTGGTAGATTTACTCTGCATTTCAGAGACATCTGAAAAGATTTCAAACCATGAGGGCAAGAAGTATTACCTCTAAATATTTCAAGGCATAATAATAATAAATGACTAAAGGGAATTGATGATAGCATTATATGTGAATGCTCCAGCCTGTCCAGTCTCAATATTTAATTAACTTACACGTCAATAAAAGAAATTTCTATTAAATATTAAAGAGCTTCATCTAATTGAAGCCAAGAAGAGATAAGACTTTGGGTAAAGCACCCTAAATGTGAGCAAATTTTATTTACTAGATTTGTTGAAACTACAGAGGGAGATAACAGGGTAAGCTGGTGTGAACACGCCCTGTATTCTTCACCGGCAATGTGACATAAAAGCACCCACCACAAACATGTACTTTTCAAGAAAATATGAAAACACGGTGTCATTTTTCTTTCTGTTTGCGTTTTCACTTTCTTAAAAAAAAAAAAAAAGCAGAGACTACAGAGATTCCTAGGCGCCACCTCTAGATGGGGACCCATTTCCCGGATGGGTACCCTTCTTACCTTGGGAAAGAGCACCTTCCACTGTGGTACAACTGTATGTGAAGGGACAGTCATTAAGCAGACGTCAGGGCCTGTTGGTGAAAAAAAAGAAAACTGAGGTACAAATGTGGGGAGAGGCTGTCACTGGATACAATGTCTGGGCAATTTTGTTGGGCAGCAGTCTCTCAAGAATGTGGACCAACGGTATTCTGTTACTGGGGGGAACTTTACACCTTTTCCCCCCCTTTAATCCCTTTCCCCTTCTCACTGGGGTGAAGAAGGAACTCTCCTGCATTGTTGGCACGAAAGCAAATTAGTGCAACCGTTATGGAAACCAGCATGGAGATCTCTCAAATGACTGAAATTCGAAATTTCATGGGACCCAGCTTTCCTCTGCTAGGGATCTTCCTCAAAAGCTTAATAATACATGCATATCAATGTTTATAGCTGCGTAATTCATGATAGCTAAATCCTGGGAGCAGCCATTAGCAGATGACTGGGTAGACAACATGTGGTATCTATATTTAATGGAATACTACTTGGCTGTGAAGAACGACAAATCTGAGGCATTTGTGGGAAAATGGATGCCCCTGGAAAACATAATGTTGAATGAAATAAATCAGACATACTTTGGGGGAACTTAGCATCTCTAATCAAGGATGATGTTCATCTGAACCTTCAGCAGATCAGGTGGAATGAAATGAAAACAGTCAACTGAAATGCCTTGCGTATGTAAGCCATCAAGATAGCCCAGAGCTGGTGAACAATGACACAGGAGAGAAGCGAGGAGTCCTAACCAGGAAAATGAACACATTGAGAAGGAGCACAGCGTGCAGAGCCAGTTAGAATGTGAGTGTAAGCAGCCACAGCTGGGCTAAATTTCCCCCCGTAGACTCCCGGAAATGAGCGAACCTTAGCGTGGAATGTGGATGACAGGCACAGTCTAGAAAAGCAACACAGCGGGAAGAAGCAAGATCAATATGGCAAACTCAACGGAAAATCAGAAACAAGCAAGCTGTATTTTGGGACCTGAAAGTAGACCCCACTGCCCAGAAGGATTGCATGAGAGAGGACGGTAGGAGATAGGGCCTGATGTTTACCGAGGAGCTTGGGCTATTGATCCAAGAGTTTATGCACAGACTCTGGAGAGGCTCTTGGGAGAGGCCCTGACTCCTAGTGTGCTCCGTGCTTCCCACAGGTTGCACAGGCAGCGAGTTAGATAAATTCCAGGAAAGGGGGCAGGGATCTAGCTCAGCGGTCTAAGCGCCTGCCTGGCAAGTGCAAGGTCGTGAGTTCAATCCCCGGTGCCGCAAAAAAAAAGTTCCGGGAAAGGATTCTTTCTTGCAGTAAATGCCGTAAGAGATGGGCGAGTTCAGCCTTCACTAAACATTCAGAGAAGCACCAATTTTCCCTCATTTTACAAAACAGAAACAACACTTTTCCTTTTTTTATTTTTTTTCCATACATCATAGTCAGAAAGGCAAGGAGGTCTGTAAAGCTCGTGACACCAAGCAAGTAAAACATAGCGGCCTAAGTGCCTGCCTGGCAAACACAAGGTTGTGCGTTCGATCCCTGGTGACAAAAAAAATAAATAAATAAAAATAAAATAAAACATACCCAAAGGAACCGTCAGTATCCATTTAGCTAAGCTATTTGAAACTGCCATTTTTATACATGCGAGAGTCAATGATCAGTAATTTTTTATGGTTGAAGTTATTGATTAATGTCTAGATTTCATGAAAACTATTAAGTCTTTTTTTTTCCTCTAGCAGAGCTCATCAGAGCCATCTATAATTCACACCACTCCCCCAAAATTTGACAGCTAGGAGAAGTAGTGAATGCAACAGTAATAATTTATTTTTTACATTTACAAAGAAATAATCTTATCAGAGAGTTTTTTGGGTTTAAACAAAAACAGCAACGAGGCAGAGTTCCAGAAGTTTCCTATCCTGCAGATTCAGGTCTTCTGTTCTTTGACAGAATTTTGACATCATCCTTGCCTCTGCCTTCTTGAAGGCCAAAGCTATGAAATCAGAAACACAGACCCCAGCCCTCCTGGCCCACGCCAGAGTTGGTAACTGTGAGGCGTGCTGTTCAATTTTAGTAAAAGCTGCATAGTAACTAAGACCTTGAAGAGCTTGAGGGTGTCACTTCTCTCAGGATTAATTTATGAATTCTAATTAATATTGATACATGGTTATATGTTTTATCAGTTATGATTCAGTGCTTGCCTGGAAAAATATGAAGTACAAAGAGATAAAAAGGACCCACACCCCCATATGTTAAAAAAGAAGTACACAATTATAGTAAATATAAAAGCATAATACTGGAGCAAAATAGAGGAGATCATTCACATAATTAAAACAGAACAGAAACTTAGAAATACAGTACACTACTGTATTATATACAGTAGTGGCCAGGATTTTCTTTTAAATAGTGGTGAGAGAAGGGATTATTCAACAGATTTTGTTAGGACAATACCTCATATCACGTGTAAAACAAATTTCTTAAAGTTAATATTTAAATTTAATATCATATCATATCGTTTGGATTTATGTTAAAGAGAAGAGTGAGGAGAAAGCCACTATGTCCATATTTTTAAAATATGTACACAGATGGTATGGTTTTGGTCAGTAGTGTAGTAAAATATAACCATTTGAAGGTTAAAAAAAATCATGAAATGAATTTTAAAAATCTAAAATAAGATTATATAAAAGTAAAAGATTGGTAGATTTGACTACAAAAGTAAAAATACATGTGTACGCATATATATATAATATTCCTTAAAACCAATAAAACACACTCATAGAAAAATAGGAATAAGAAATGTATGAATGAAATATAAACCTGAAAACGTACTATATTCTTTGTAATATTAATAAATTAAATACTATTTTCATTTACTGTATTGAAAAATGTGAAAATGAAAAAGATTAGCAAGTGTGCCAGGCTGATGGGGAGTATACATTCACACAGCTTTTTCTGTCATTTTATTTCCACCATATGGATGAAAATCCTGAGGCTTTCAGAGGGAATTCACCTAATGTTCCCTAACTTATGAAGAAACAGTGGCTTTGAGTTCCAATCTAACCAGTTTTAAAGCCCCCTAATCCCATCAAAACCTTCAGAATCTCCCTTCTCTTTGACACCAAAATAGCATTTTTAACACCTAAAGGATATAAACAGAAATGAACACAAAAGTGTATGTGCCTTACCATTAGGGAGAATAGAAAATAAGTTACATAAATTTCAGCAATAGGAATTGACTAATGAAGGATGGCAATTTATATTTTTTTCTTTTCAATTTTTATCAGTCCACGTTTGCAGTACACAATGATTATCTTCCTCCTGGGAAGGTAGTAATGTATGCAACGCACCTTCATTATTTTTTATTCCCTTCTACTGCCCTCCCTCTATCATTTGGTCCTCTTCTTTTTTGCAAAAGATCTGTCTCCAGATTTCTTATTATCTTTTATTTTGCTTTTTATTTATATTTTAGGCTTCTTATGTATGAGAAACCATGAGATATTTAAGCTTGTGTGTCTGATTTATTTCACTTCACATTATGGTCTCAAGGATCATCCATTTTCCTACAAACAATTTATATTTATGTTTCATTGTGGCAGAGTAGTACCCCATTGCGTATAAACACCACACTTTCTTTGTCAGTTCATCTCTTGACAGACATATAAGCTGATTCTGAGATTTAGCTATTATGAATTGTGCTTTTATAAATATGGGTGTGCATGTGTCACTGTGATATGATATATTTAACTCTTTCCAGAAGATATCTAAAAAGGGAATCGCTGGGTCAAATGGAATTTCTAGTTTTAGTTTTTTGAGGACTCTGCATACTGATTCTCATAATAGAATGCAGTTTAAATACAGTACTGTGCTTTAGAAAGATAACACTATGGAGAAACCATCATGTAATGTAGTTAAATTAAAATGGTTTAAAAGCGTCTCACAAATCTGGGATCCTGGTTTCTCTCAAGAAAGTCAGAAGGGAGGGCAGTGCTGGGCTCATTTTTCTGAATGACAACTGGGTCCTGGCTGCCCTCCCGACAGATGGGCAAGACATGAGGGTGGCACACGACCCCTCACGGCAGACAAATGTATGTCTGAAGCAGACCGGATCCCAGATGGTCATGTCGACAGCTTTCAGGGAAGAAGTCCCTGAGAAGCTGAATCAACATGTATGTATAATGTATGTATATGTGCACAGTCACATAGCTTTAAATATTCTAGAGTGATGAACTTTTGTAACTCCTAGGAGAAAGTACCAATCAGAAAAACATTTGCAGTAGTAACCATGAAGCAGAGATAATAAACATAGTAGAATTTAGGTGTTGACTAAAAGCTAGGTTAGGCTTAGGGTTAGGTTTCTCTAGTGTCTGAGGTTTTTCATTATCCCGGTAACTATACCCTTAAACTAAAATGTATGCATCGTTATGTAACATAGATATTGGCTTAATGTAATTCCTGTTACATGGTTTGATGTATATGTGGGAGTGCAGGTGATGATTCCTTATTCCAGAGCTCTAAATGGTGGCAGGAACTTACATTATTAAAATACAATAGTTATGAAACTGTTTCTTCTGAGACACATCTGCTAGAACACCTGACAGGTGATCTTGGCCTCCTTTTAGAAGGCTCAGCTGGCAAGACAAGCTAGGCTCTCTCAGTGTGTTACAGAAAATGCCGGTCTGACTTTGTAGATATCTTCAGGAAGAAGCAGGCGCAAGGTGGTGGATTTTCTTAATGTACTGTGACTCACGCAAGATGCCTTGCTCGCCTTCGAGGGGGGTTATTCAATTGTCGTTCATAATCTGATGGGACTCTAGCCACTGTAGGAGGTGTGAGTATGAAATGTGTGGGACTCAGAAGTTCTCTTACAAGATTGGTACATGATGAGTGACAAGTGCTCATGCTCCTGCCAGTCCTGTAATCCTCTGGGTAAAGTCAGGGTATTCACATATGCTGCTGATACAAAGCTAACTTGGTAAAACTTGGTCAAAAAAATAAAAATGACACCAACTATCCAGGGATAGTCCATTATTGAGGGTAGTTAATTACTATATATGAGTGCTTGTGTTTAAATGTGTATGAGTGAGAGAGAGAGAGAGAGAGAGGAGAGGATCATAAAGCAAATGAGAATTGAGGTGAGAGTGAGAAAGAGAGGAAAAGGTTATTGTAAATGATAACAAATAAATGAAAAATATACTAGAAATAAGACTGTAAGGACTGTAATAAAACATATCTTTCCTTCTTAGACTATTTCATGGTAAACAAATGTTTTACCATCCTTACATTTCAGTCTTAATTCTTATCCTACTGACTTTGCGATCTTCGATGACATTTATGACCAAATGTGGCACACCAAGATGAAGTTTGGTGCAAAAGAAAGAAAGAATACAAAGAACTTTTCATAAATTAGGTTTTCTTGAAAAGCTTAAAATACAAAAAAAAAGTAAGTATTTCTATAACCAGTGTAAATCAAACTCATGATTTCAAATTTCTTGGCACTTAGAACCTACCTTGAGAAATGCTTGTCTGAGCATCCCTTCCTGGTAAAATGCCTACTGTGTGGTCAGACTGCTGTGGGCGTAATCCTGGCTTCATTGTCTACGATTTCAGCAGCCTTCCTATCCAAGCGCTCTGATTCCGGGTTGAGCTATTCCCCCACAATGTTCTCCTCCTGGTGCAGTTTTCCATTCACTGCTGCAGAAGTGTCACAATTTCAGGGCAGCACCAGCCTCCCCAGGAAAGAGTACAAGCGAAGCCCTCATTCTGCATTTCTGGTGGAGCCAGATGGGAAGGGTGAGAGGTGTTACTGACAAAGGCAGGCACTCCTGTTCATCCCCGCATCTCTCTCTCTCTCTCTCTCTCTCTGTCTCTGGTGAATCCAGAATTTGAAAACATATTTCTCGCTTACATAACATAAGAGTCACACAGGAGGCTTTCATGAAAATATTGATTCCCAAGTCATTTCCCAGAAGACCTGCTACAGTTGGATGGGGTTGAGTTCCTTAATAAATATTTCTAATCGTTTCCAGGGATTCTCATGAAGGATCACATTTGAAAAACACTGCAAAGACTTACTATGATTTATTTCCTGTGTTTAAGGCCCAACAGTCAAAGTTTCCAAACGATCCCAAACAACATTATTCACAAATAATACTATTGTGAAAAATTGTGTTGCACTTTGTAAAACTAATCATGTACATGTCACTGAACTTAAAGCAGCAATGCTATACTTACAAAGATTTTTAAAATAGAGCTAAGTATGCAAAATAAATGTAGCAATCTGATTTCTCGTTGAGCAGTCATTGCACCGTGGATAAACCTCATTGGTTTATCAGCAACCTGAATTTTATAGGCTGTTTTACTGTAGATTATGCACATACATAGAATTTACCGTTTCATGAATGTACAATTCAGTTGCATTAAGTTCAGATTATTATGCAGTCACCACTATGATCTATTTTTCAGAACTTTATCGCCATTCCCAACTGTAAGTTTCGTATCTCCCCCTAGTCCCCAGCCTCTGGTAACTAGTAATATACTTTCTGTTTCTATAAATTTTACTATTGTAGATACCTAACATTTACTCATAGTGGAATCACACATTTGTCCTTTGGTGTCTAGATTAGCATAATTTCTTCAAGGTTCACCACCGTTTTAGGAAATATCGGAATCCCCTTCCTTTTAAGATTGAATTATATCGCATGCATCAAGTGACCACGGTTTGATTATTCACTTCATTTGGATAATTCATTTACTTGTCGACAGACACTGGGGTTGTACCTGCCTTTTTGCTACTGTGGACAAAGCTGCTATGAATGTGGATGTGAAATCTGTTCAAGTCTCTGCCTTAGCAATCTGATTTTGATTGTTATAAAAATCATTCACCATGTTCTAATTTCCTGCTGTATCATTAGCATAATGGGAGTGTATGTGGATCTTCCAAGTCTGGTAAAATCCTCATATTTCCTAGATAAAGAAAAAGTGAATTTTAGAAAGGCTGTGACTTAGCACATAGCTAGTTGAATGAGATACACTTTTTAACAGGTTCACTAAAGCAAGTCAAATGAGTTATAGTTAATGATTTCAGCCAGTAAGATGCCTTCATCCTAATATAAACCAGGAGCCCTTGCAGGATGACAGCTGTGTCTTTTCATTTCTGTGTTCCCCGGGCTGAACATAACACATAGCAGGCCCTCAAAGTCTACTGAATTAAAATTCCAAGCACAGACACATGTACAATGCCTATGTGAAGATGTGTTGGAAGAAACCGTATTCATACTGTAATATACAGAGGCAAATGCCTGCAATATTGCAGATGCCTGATCTCCATGCCTTAGCACACGGGCACCTCCAACCTGAAGACACTTGTGAGAGCTGGATGCAGCTCATGACTGCAGATCAAGCTCTTTCCAGAAGCCCAGAGGCTTCAGCAATCTCAGTCATTTAACACACACACACACACACACACACACACACACACACACATCTGTGCATGACATGATGTAAAAAGTTTGAAAAGCACAAAGGCTAGGCTAGCAAAATGAAGCTTGGGAAATCCAGGAAGGGATGGAGGATACAGCTTATCCTTAACTTCTGGCTGCATGTAAATCTCCACTGGAACTGAAAAGATGAAAACTGGTACCCAGCTTCCTCACCTGTTCAATCAAGTGAGAATTTCTGGAGGAGAGGATCACTGACACTAGTATTCATAAAAAGCACTGTGTGGTCCCAGGGCAAGGAGGGCTCAGAACTAAAGTTGTTAAGCAAGGTGGACAGGAAAACAGACGTTCAGGAGCAAAGAAAGATTTTGTCATGGAAGGAACTCCTGTTTTTTTCCCCCTCCAGTACTGGGGCTCTCACAGGACAGGGGCATTCTAACATTAAGCTACTTCTTCAGCTCTTTTTATTTTTTATTATGAGACAAAGTCTTGCTAAATTGCCTAGGCAGAACATGAACTTGCAGTCCCCCTGTTTCAGCCTCCCTCTGTGCTGGAACTGCAAGTGTGTGCTACCGCACCCTTGAGCTCCTCTTGAACCATCGGCAGTCAGCTCGAGGAGAACTCTTCTGCAGGGCTGTGGAGGGCAGTCTGAGCTGACAGTGCTGCGCGGAGGCATTTCTCCATGGCTGGGTCATTCCTGAGCCCATATTTCTTCCTCTTAGCTGTCATTCTTTACCCAGGCTCATTGTCCTCGGAAAGGAATATGGCAGAGTGGAAACCAGAAATGATTGCAGGTGTTTCTGTTTTTCTAAAGCAGAAGCTTGAGCTCTAAGGGAAGACAGCAACCCCCAAGGGAACATTGCTGGGCTGGAACCTGTACAGGGGTTTCTAGAGGCCTTGGACAAGTTTCCTGTGCCTCAGCGTGATCCGGATGTAGTCATGAGGTTCTGAAGCTGTGCACCATGCTGATAGGAACAATGGACATTGGGATGGACAATTCTGTGTTCAATGACCAAGGCCAGATTGTCGCTCATCTCGTCTCTTACCCTCTACTCACAATTCCTTAACAGTGCACCCACTGTGGAATCCAGAACCTTGCTCTGAGGAGAAGAGTGGGAAACCCTTCCGCAAAGAAACTAAAACTACTTTCTCCTTACTTTGGTTGATTTGGGACCCAGAGCCTGATATTAAATTGCTGTGAAACTATGAAAGATTTATAGCTTGTGCTCTTGAGTTATTGGACCAAGATTTATACCTGAATGCTGAGAATTTTTTAAAAATTAAGTAAGTCATAAAGAATTAAGAGAAATTGGAGGTGACAAAACAGAAATTAGCTGTACCATAGCACTGTGTTATGCTTCTTTTATGACATTCATCACATAGAAATAAAACTGACTATAGATCTATGGTTTTCCCATCAGTCTGAGTCTTTTGAGGACAAAGGCAGTTTCTTTTTCAACTTTGTGTTTTCAGTGCTTAGTTCTATGCCTGGAACAAAGGAAGTTATTAACAGATGACAAGTTAATGAACAGCATAGGGAGGAGACTGTAGAGGAAACTCAAAGCAAAAGAGAATCTCGAACCTCACTACACTGACAGTTTTAATGGTTATCAAACAGGTAACTGCAGACTGAAGAATAGACAGGCTTCCCAGCTGGAGGAATGGTATTTCTGTCATCATAATTCATAAGATGATTACTCGCTCATATAAACACTATGGAATGTTTTATAATAAATTGCAATATGTGGTATTCTATTTTATATAGTATAAATTGTGATGCAGAACAAAGTTGATGATTTAATTACTAAAGAAAATAATGCAGATTTATTTCCATAGAGTTCCTTTATAAGATCCTAAACACTGAAGAGATTACACTGAGCCCGAAGAAAAATATTATATCAGAATTCTTTGTTCTTACATCAATATCATAATGGATGGCCAGTAGCCTGGGGCCAGGCAAGAAGAGTGGGAACAGGGTAATTCTGACCCCTGGCCGCATCGTGCCCTGATGGGGTGGTCTGCCTTGCCATGTGGATGTACCGGTAAGGCCGGCTTTGCTAACCTCTTGTGTGCACAATCTCGGCACCTTCCTAGCTAGCTCAGGACAGGATGTCTCCTTGACAAATATTTGCATAACAAACTAAGTGAAGAAACAATTTCCATCCGGATAGAAGACTTACTAACATCTTGTGGTCTAGACAAAGTTGTATAGGTTGGCTTGTCAGACACAAGAAGATTTAAACTTGGTTAAATAATTGTCCCTGCAAAGTTCTGATAAAGCTAAACTGAACCTGGGGAAATATCTTCTCTCATTTCAACTTGGAATCATGTTTGCTTTAATAGCATTATCAATGACTAAACTAAGTAAACAAAGATTTAAACGCATCTGAATATGATTGCAATGTGTTTTTATCCTGTTTATGCCTATAGCAATAACATTACCAGTATGTGAAATATGAAAGTTATAAAGACAAATATTTAATGCCATGGGGTTTAAACATACGTGCTTTAATACAGTGAAGACTATGCCACATGGTTATATTTACATTTTTGTTTACCTCTATCACCTTTCCCAATACCAAAATAATTTTCCTTTGTCTTCAAATTTTTAAAGTGTAATTTTGAATGTACCACATCCCAATTTATGGGAATATAGTTTAATTAGACCTTCTCTAAAGTTCGAGGGTTTACACTGTTTCTGGGTGCGTATACGGGGGGATTTGTTGTTATAAACAATGTTGTGGTCATCTCTTTTGTCATAGATGACTCCTTGTAGATGGTTCATTATTTTCAGATTATTTTCAGAAACAATCAGGAAACGTCAAAAAGTGTAACTATTTTTGATTTTGTTTTGTTTTTACCAAACTGCTTTCTAGAATGATGTCACTGTATGCATTGATAGGAATGTTTTGTATCTGCATTACTCAATTTTGTAGCTTCTAGCTAGGTAAGGCTACTGAGCACTGGAAATGTGGCCAATGTGACTGAAGCAATGGCTTTTTTTTTTTTTTTTTTTTTTGCGGCACCAGGGATCGAACTCACAACCTCACACTTGCCAGGTAAGCGCTTAGGCTGCTGAGCTAAATCCCCAGCCCTTGTCTTTTTGAGATGGGATCTCACTATGCCATTCAGGCTGGCCCTGAGTTCACTTTGTAGCCCAGGCTGGTCTTGAACTCACAACGATCCGCCTTTCTCAGCCTCCCGAGTACTGGGATTATAGGCATGAGCCACCACGCCAGGCTAGCAATGGCTTTTTAATTTTATTTAAGTTTAACTAATTTAAATTCTAAAAGGCACATGGCTACCATAGCCTACAGTACAGGGTGACAGTTTCTGTCTCATTAAAGCTTTAATTACAAATAAAATGGACACAACTTCTTAGTGTCAAACTGTCAGACTTCACCAATCCAGTGTGGGCAAGGTCATGGTTCATAGCCTGAGGACTTCTGTGACAACTACAGCCCATGATGCCCAGTCCCAGAAAGGGAGTGATCAGATAGGATTTGGGGTGCAGATATCCTTGAATAGTATGGGAGATGGCACTGTAGACACCTCAGAGGCACAGGCTGTATTCAGACTTTGAGAGTCCCCAAGCAGAGCCAAGTTTAGGAATCTACAGTGGTGGTAGATTAACTTACCTTTACTGTCTTGCTTTTCCATTTCTTGTTTACCTTTCCTTTCCTAGTACTTTTTTTTTGAACTTCAGTTCTCTAAGGATGTGCTTCTTGGGGAACCAAAACCAAGAGGGATTCCATTTGTCCAAACCCACCTACTTGTCGGCGTGATCGGAAACACAGATTAAGAGAGTAAGTCATGAATACAGACAGCTGAGGTTCAGATCTTGGCTTTTGCCCTGTGTGGATATATGATTTTGGACACACTATGTCACCCGAACCTGAGAGTCCTCATCTGTGAAAAAAAGATAATAACTGTGCCTGGCTCCTAGGACTGTGGTAGCATACGAAAGCAATTACCAAATCCTGGCCCTTAGCATTTATTAATGTTTTATTTTATTGTTTCCTTTAGTAATGGTGTGTGATGAAAGTGGCACCTGAAACTATTTGCTATGTGAGTCATCTTCGTTTATGACAAGCTAGAATACCTTTCAGGATGGTTCTTGGAAAGTTGGGCTTGCGGAAGAATAAAGAGAGCATGTCGCAGATGTGGCACAAGCTTCAAGTTATTTACCGTGTGACACCAGTCGAGTTTACTATATTAAATCTGTGATCAGCAGCCTGAGCTTGGCTGGAAGCTTCAGGAAAAGATAGTGCTATGACTTTCCCAAGCCACAGAGCCCAGGGCCACAGTCTTCCACAAGACGGCCTCTGCTTCAGAGAGCAGCTCTGCGGTCAGGGATCTCCGGGATCACCCTCACTCTGACCATCTGGTTGGCTACACATTTGGAGACCTGCACAACTAAACTCAAGTCTTATAATTTCACTAGGAAGACTCACAGAATGCATCAAAAGTGCTACACTTGTGATTCAGTTTTACTACAGCAAAGTGATGCAAATTAAATTCAGCCAAAGGGAGAGAAATGCAGGGCAGCCTGAGGAATTGTCACTCAGGATAAGATCTCCTTCTGCAAAGCTGGTGAGTCACCCACACTTCAACATCCTGAGTACTTTTGGGTTCTCATTCTGCAGGGCATCCTTGAGAGAATCACAACACAGATACTCCCATCACCTGGGAAAATCTCGGAACTTGGACGTTGTCTTCTGAAAATAAAAGCCACCTGAGTTATGGTCTGGAGAGTAACTGGACCATGAGCTCACTAACCACTGTGAACGTAGGACATATTGCCCTTATTCTTCCTAACCACTCTGAATGCTTTTGGTTTCAAAGCCTAACAGGAAAATAAATACGAAGAAAAATCTATCATAGCCACAACACATTGAGCTATGGAACTCTTCAGAAACTATCCAAATGATAGGCTGTCCCCTTCCACATGGCTTAGGAAACCCTGATGCAGGACAAGGAGGATGTCCGAAGCTTCTTTATAATCCACAGTCTAATTCCACTTGAAGTTTTCTACATCCAAGAAATGGTAGAGAACAAAATTGAAAATTTTCCTTTCCTCTTTGAGAGAAATAAACACCTGTAAGCAACATCTGTCTGTTCATGTCTGAAATCCACTTGGGGTCTACACCAAGGTAAGGAGGCAATTTGCCTTCGTAGAACACCTAGTGCTGAACTTTCCCATTGGGATTAGGAGCTGTAACAGCAAAAAAAATTATTCTTCATCAATTTTTCCCAAGAATGTAAATTATACAGGTTGGTTTTGATTTGACCTATGAAAGCTGGATTTTTCATTTTCTCGTAAGCTGTTGAGCATTAGACAACCTTAGCTGTTTGCCTTGATTAGTGATGATCATCGAAGATTTAAACTCCAAGCTAAAAACAGAAAGGATTTGATTTAAATTTCAGATTAACAAAAGCTTCACACTGTCTTCCCAGCCATCCAGCGATGCGAATGAAAAGTAAATGAGGTCATCAAGGATCTGAGTTGAATGGAAGATCGCATGTTAAGCATCTGGTAGAATTTCTGTGCAACGGTGATTACTTAGGAAGGAATCATTTTAAAAAGCAAGATTGGCTGAGAGGTGACATTTGGCCTTTGAGATATGTTAGAGTTTTTTTTTTTTAAGTCTACACCCTGAGTGAAGCCATTTGCCTTCTATTGCCATGAAAGCTGACTTGCTCAATCTAAGATTAATCTAGTGTTCAAGACATAAAAACCAACTTTATTTTAAAAATTAATTTTACAAAATACTACTCTTTAATATAAGTGAATTGCTTTTGCAGTAAAGACCACAATACTTTCTTTTAAAAAGTAAGATTAGGGGCTGGGGGTGGAACTCAGTTTTAGAGTACTTGCCTATCATGTGCAAGGCCTGGGTTTGATCCCCAGCAATACAAAGTAATACTAATAATAGTAATGAGGATAATCACAACCATAATAATAAAGTGGGATTTGTGAACAATCTTTCTATTGCTTGTGCAACAAAATACAATATATACATTCTTAAGGTCATTCTGTTACCAAATTAGGGGGGTAGTCCTTTGGGGCTTTTTTCCAAGTCTTTGTTGTTTCACACAAAGAATTGGATGCAACATACAAAAAGACAGCAAGGTGTACATTTATTGAAAGTGAAAAATAGGTACATTCTGCAGGGCAAGAGTGGGCTAGTGCAAGGGCCCTCGATTCCCCTGAGGATAAATGAGCGGAGTCTTCCTCATATCCGAAACACCTAGATTGACTTTTATCTCATGCAAATAAGGTATTGGTACATTTATCCAATCAAAATCTCACTTGCAAATTAAGGATCATAAACTGTCATTTGATGGGTTGTGCCCACATGTAAATGAAGGATGGACAATAGCATCTTCTGATTGGTCCTGCAAACCATGCCAGAGTCAAATGAAGGACTGAAAATAGCACTCTTCTGATTTCTCCACAGTGTTCAGGAGCCATAAACCTGGCATTATTTTGGGTCCTATATTCTGCGCACATCCTCTCTTTTTAGGAAACATTTCTCTCTACCTGTTAGCCGTGGGTTTTCATGACCTTTGACACATTCTGCCCTGTTGGTAGTCTGGTTTGGCCCAAATTAATCTCCTAACTCAATTCCATGATTGTTCAACAGGTTTTTTGGAACTAAGTTTTGCTGTCTAATATTATCTAAGTATAAATGTGGGTATGTCCTTCTACTGCTATGATTTGGAGGTGCTTTGTCCCTGGCAAATTCACACTGAGATTTAATTGCCGTTGTGGCAGTACTGGGAAGTGGGCCCTTTAGAAGGTAATTAGATAATTGCTAAGAGGAGTCAATGCCTTTCTCACAGGAATGAGGTCTGACTCTTGAGGGTCTGGGTTAATTTCCACGACAGGGGTTGTTCTAAAGCCAGGCTGTTCCTCTCATGTTTCTTCTGCATATGCCCACCTGCCTTTCTCCTTTCTGCCATGAGCTGGAGCCGAGCAGAAGCAAACACCATGCTCTTCCTGGCCTCAACAACTGTGACCAAAATAAACGTCAATTCTTTCTAAGCCACCTGATCAAAGCTGTTCTGATCTAGCAACAGAAAACAGGCTAAGACAGTTCTCAAAATATCTAAATTCCTAAAGAATCTGCAGGAAAGAATCTTCATGCACAGATTGCGATTACATGAATTTTGAATTGCTATAGGGATTAGTTAATGTTCCCTGATTATTAACTGCATTAGTTAGCTTCCCATTTCTAGACCAAATGCCTGAGACAGTCAATTTATTACGGAAAAAGTTTTTGAAGGGTACAGTCCAAGATCAACTGGCCCAATGGCTCTGGGGCCTGTGAAGAGGCTGCATGTTACGGCAGGAGAGCGTGGTGGAGCAAAACTGCTCACCTCAGGGCCAAGAAGCAAAAAACAAAACCCAAAAGAGTCAGAGGAAGTGGCAGGGCCAACAATAGCTTTCAGGTGATTGTCCCAAAGACATACGATCTCCCATAAGACCCCACTTCTCAATGGTTCTGTCACTGGATTCATTCAAAAAGGTCCCCCAAAGAAGAGATGAGGACCTTGTCTCACCCCCTCCACAGAATAGTTCTTTTCCTTTAATCACAGTAAAGCATTGTAGGATGCAGTAGTGAGAGGCATTGGCAAATTTATTAGTGAAAGTAAGAGAAAATAGGGAAGGGACTTCAGTTTGAGCAGCTGAATTGGGCACAGCTCCAATGCAAAAGCAAGGCCAGGTTTTCCGCATTTCCTGGAGTGAGAGAGGGTCTGTTTGATCAGGGTCTCAGTATTGGTTTGCACGGTGGCTCCAGGGAAAGATCTTAGTGCTTGGGGGGAAATCGGTCTTCATGCAATAGTTGTTTCTGCTGGATGTGGAACAGGCGTGTGAGACTCTGCTTTAACACAAGGTGACCTTGGGTTTAGGGCAATTCCTGGGAATTTCTGGGTATAGTAAATTTTTTTTTTTTTACATGTAAGTGTCCTAAAGAGTGTTTCTTGGTGTCCTGAAGAGTGATGAGGTAGCTCATGTAAATTTAGGGAAGTCATCTTCTGAACTTCTAGAAAAGATATTCCCTAAAGTATTAGCATACCCATAGGCAGATCATCTCTGATCTGACCCAAGCTTTAAGGTAATAAATGAATATCAAGCTCCACCTGCTTTTAGTCATCTACTGGGCATCTGTAGGCACAAGTGAGGAGTCATCATGTTTTAGCAAAAACCTCACTTAGGTCCATAACTGGTCGTGATGGTTGATTGATAGTGTCAACTTGAATAGGTAATGCCCAGCTAGATTGGTTCAGCATAGTTCTGGATGTGGAAGGCCCACCTTAGGGAGGATGAGTGCCAGAATGGTATAAAAGGGAAATGAAGAGGGAAGAATTGCTTTCATTTCAGAGTCTTGGCTTAGCCCCAATCTCCTAAATGAGTGGAGGGCAAATGACTTGAATAAACGAGACCAGTAATATGATTTTTGGAGCACTGAGGGTCAAAACTGTCTCTCTCTCTCTCATCAGTAAAGACACAGAGCTCCACCAGACAATCCATATTTATTTGGTTTTCAAACAAAGGAAGGAGATACTGAGGCAAGCATGGGAACTGAGCAGGACCTTGGGAATCAGTTCAAAGACATCTCCAACCAGTAAATTTTGCCAATAAAGAGAACTGTGTGATCTCTAAGGTTGGCAGCTTTATTACTCTGGAATAGGGGGTATCAGCAGCCCTATCGTTGGCTGCCTCAGCTGTGGTGTCATCTTGACTTCAGAGCACTATGCATATGCTCTTTTCCAACACAGCCAGAGTTCCCTGTGTTCAGCAACTTAATCCTGTACATCCCGGTCTCCAACAATTTTCTACAGAGGAGCTACAATCTTTGATTTCATCTTGGACATTGTCTCTTGGCTTCCACTGTAGACCTTTCAGTCTCCTGAGTACAGACTCACACAGGGCCCTACACAGAGCTCCAGGCCTTAGACTGTGGGTGGCCACTGTAAGCCAATCTTGCAAATTCTTGTATATTTTGTATGTTGTATTAAATCCATTTACTAAGCACTGACTGACACACTGCCTCAGTGGAAAACACAGATCATGCTTTCATTGTGTGACAGGTTAAGGCCCAGGGGTTTGTCCTCTGTCCCTGTGTGGTGTCTGACTGTGTCATATCCACCATCTTCCAACAACAACACCTGGGAGCCAAGCCTTTTACACGTGACCCTTTGAGGTACATCTGAGATCTAAACTACGGCACTAACAAACTCATACAACAAATCCTTGATGAAAGATCAATGCTTTTTATTCATTTTTTTTTTGTTTTTTGTTTTTGAGTCAGGGTCTTGCAATGTAGCCCAGGCTGGCCTCAAACTTGCAGCAATCCTCTTGCCTTAGCCTCCTGAGTGCTGTGATTACAGGCATGCACCACCACGCCCAGCTGACTGGTTGCTTTTTAATAAATATAAAACACACTTCACTATTTTTGGCTTAGATGTACATTCACTTAATTGCAAATTATATCAATTTAAAAAGAAATATAACGAAAATTTTTATTCCGATTTCTATCTCCATTTACTAAAGTTTCCCTGCTCACAAGTAACTTTTATTCCACTACTTTTTCTTTATTGCTGAACGCAAACATGACAAAGCAAATAGATCTTGTTTTCCCATTATGAGCACAGTAGTGAATCAAATACACTGCTGTCCATCTTTATTAACGATGACTTTTGGGAGTATCTCCGCATCGTGGCACAGTGTCTCATTCTTTCTATAACTGTGTGATACATTGCGTGAACACAGCCAAGCCGTGTGAGCCTGTGGCTTAGCTCCTTGGGGACTGATTCCACACTCGGACCAAAAGGAATAACACTGCATACTGCTGTGCATGCCATTTATTTCAAGCCTGGGGATTTGTGAAATAAATTCCTCAGGGAGCAATTGTGGATCTAAATTAAATGCATTAGTCACTTTGGTAGAAATCTTGGTAGATTCTGCCAAACTACCCTTGGTAGGCTCTCATCTTTTTTTTAATGACTTTTAGTAATAGGGAAAGTGGTTCCTTGCCCTCATCCTTTCTTGCCACTGTAAGTTGTCCAGCTGTGAGATGTTTTTTGCCACTCTGAAGTTGTTAGCTGAAGTTTAGTTTTTCTTCACTTATGGTAAAATTAACCATTGTTTCATAGGTTCAAGACCACTTATTTTTATATGAAGTTTGTATATCTTTTGTAGTTTGTTTGACTATTTATTCCCCATAACAAAGTTTTATTTAAAATATATTTACTAAAGCATAATTGATGTACAATAACCTGTATATTTT
>RJWT010006733.1:0-28619 GCA_004365215.1 Cuniculus paca | reverse complement strand
TGAACTCATGACCTTGCTTTGCCAGGCAGGCACTTATGCCAATGAGCTAAATCCCTGGCCCTAGAGCAGAACTTTTAATCTTGAAATTTGAGTTATGGATTATGGCTCATGGATTATGCCTTTGGTATTGTATCTAAAAAGCCATCACCATAGTCTGACCTAGATTTTCTCTTGTATTGTCTTCTGGGAATTTTATATATGTCCGTGTTTTACATTTAAGTCTGTGATCCATTTTGAAGTAATTTTTGTGAAGAATATAAACTGTGTATAGATTTTTTTCTTCCTTTTTTTTTCTTAAACATATAGATGTCCAGTTGTTCTGGCATGATTGTTGTTTGTTTGGTTTGGTTTTGGTTTTTTGAAACAAGGTCTTTCTATGTAGTTCAGGTCTGCCTTGAAATCACTGTGTAGCCCAGCTGGCTTTGAATTCACAGCAGTCCTCCTGCCTCAGCATCCTGAGTGTTGAGACGGGCACCACCATGGCTGTTTAGCATGATTCCTTGAAGAGATTTTTCCCATTCTTTTGTGTGTGTGTGTGTGTGTGTGTGTGTGTGCACGCGTGTGTGTGTGTTTTGACACAGGATTTCGCTGTGCCATTCAGGCTGGCCTTGAGCTCATTTTGTGGCCCAAGCTGATCTTGAACTTGTAAGGATCCTCCTGCCTCAGCTCCCTGACTGCTGGGATGACAGGAGTGCGCCACCATGCCCAGCTATGAGATTTTTCCATTGTATTGGCTTTGGTCCTTTGTCAAAGGTCAGTTGACCACATTTATGTGGGTTGTTTCTGGACGCTCTGTTCTGATTTATTTTGTCTATTCTTTCACCAATACCACACTTCATATACCTTTCTAGTAAATGTTAAAATTGAGTAGTGTCGGACCTCTATCCTTCAGTACTGTGCTGACTTTTCTGGGTCTTTTGCCTCTCCGTGTGAACATTCATTAATTAATTAATTTTGGTTTTTGAGACAGAATCTTGCTATGTTGTCCTGGCTAGCCTTAAACTCACTCTGTAGCCCAGGCTCGCCCCAAACTTATGGCAGTCTTCCTGTCTCAGCCTCACAAGTGCTGGGACTACAGGGGTGTGCCACCACACCTGGCCAGTTTGTCAATATCTACAGAACCTGCTGGGATTTTGATTGAAATTGTGCTGAACTTGTCGATAAAGTTTGGCAGAACTGACGGAATAACCATTGTTAGTCTGTCTACAGTTGAGTTCTTTCTTTCTTTCTTGGTTTTTTGAGACAGTCTTGGTATGTAGTTCCGGCTGGCCTTGAATGCACTATGAAGGCCAGGTTGGCCTTGAATTTGGGGTGATCCTCCTGTCTCAGCCTCCTGAGTGCTAAAATTATAGTTGTGCACCACGACACCCAGCTTCTTAGTTGTTCTTTTAATTCTTTCATCAGAGGTTTGTAGTTTTCTTCATGAGTCATGTTCATATTTTATTAGACATATCTAAGTATTTCATTTTGAGAGTGTCAATGTAAATGTGTATTATGCATGTGTATAACAGCTTATATAACCAAATACATTGTTGCTATTAGAGTGAGCTGTTACTGTTAGCTCAATTAGGAAAAATAATTCTTTTCTTTTCTTTTCTTTTCTGATCTAGAAAATTCTTTATGTAGCTCTGAATCTGAACTACATAATTTTCCTTCTCACCAAAGAACTTATTTTAACATTTTTTGCTAGACAGGTCTCTTGGTAACACATAACTGAATTTTTGCTTATCTGAGAAAGTATTTATTTCTTCTCTTTTAAGGCTATTTTTATGGGATTGTAGGTTGCTTGATCGTTTTTGAGAAGTTGAATGTAATTCTTATTTTCCCTCTTCTCTAAGAAAAGTATTTTTTTCCCTAACTCCTTTCAGAATTTTTTCTTTAGTTTGGCTTTTTCTGAAGTTTGAGTCTAATATGCCTAAAGGTAGCTTTTGTTTTGTTTTTGGCATTTATCCTGTTTGGTTTTGAATTTCCTTGGTTTGTGGCTTGGTGTCTGCCATTAATTTGGAGAAATTCTCAGTCATTATTGCTTCAAATATTGCTTCTGTTCTTTCTTTCTTCCTTCATCTCAGAATTCTTGGATATTCCAGGTGGGGTGTGTGTGTATGTGTGTTTTCTCTTTGCTTTTCAGTTTGGAAAGTTTCTATTGCCATATCTTTAAGTTCAAAAGTCTGGTAATATCTTAGGCTGAGGATGTATGCAGCCTGCCTGGCAAGCACAAGGTCCTGAGTTTGATTCCTGGTACAAAAAAAAGGTATTCTTCATTTCTGTCACAATATTTTTATCTCTGATACTCTTTTTTGATTCTTAGAATTTCCATCTTTTTTGTGTGTGTGTGTGGTTTTTTTCAGACAGGGTCTTGCAATGCAGTTGAGGCTGGCCTTGAGCTCACTTTGTAGCCTAGACTGGTCTTGAATTTGCAAGGATTCTCCTGCCTCAGCTTCCCGAGTGCTGGGATTACAGGCTTGCGCCACCATGCCTGACTGGAATTTCCATCTTTTTATTTAGATTATCCGTCTATCCTTGCATGCTGTTTACTTTTTCTATTTAACCCCCTTAGTATATTAATCATGGTTTTTAAACATTGCCTTTCTTGACAGGGAAGAAGATAGTAGATGGCTGTGATCCCAGCACTCAGGAGGCTGAGGCAGGAGGATCGCTGTGAGTTCGAGGCCAGCGTGAACTACATAGTGAGACCCTGTCTCAAAATACCAAAATAAACATAAAACAGTTGCTTTTCTGATAATTCTACTGTTCCTGACATATCTGACTTGTTTTCATGTTAACTGAATCAAATTGTATCTTTTGCTTTACAGTTTATCTTGTGAGGAGGTGTGTGCGCATGCATGTGTGTGCGTGTGCGTGTGACTGGAGATTGAACCAAGGGCCTGCTACAAGACTGAGCTACTTTCCTAGGTCCCTTGTAAGGTTTTTTTTTTTTGTTTTTTTTTTTTTTTTTGGTACCAGAGATCAAACTCATGACCTTGCGCTTGCCAGGCAGGTGCTTACACCACTGAGCTAAATCCCCAGCCTGTAAGTTTTTTGTTGAAAGATTGTGTGATATACTTGATCAAAGGAACTTTAGCAGCTCATTCTATTGTCCTAGGTTTAAGTCTCAGTTTTTGATGAGCCTGTGCCCCTGGGCCAAGAACTTTACCCCAAGGTGTCTCAGATTGATCCCCTCTCTGATGAGACAGGATGACTTATTGCCTGCCCCACATGTGCAAGGCTATAGGGTGTTATAGTTGGGCATTTATTTCCTTCTCCCCAGGTAGGTTAGGCTCTGCCAGACCCCTACCAGGTTTGGCTTTGGGAAAGTATTTTCTCTAGGGTCCAAATCCTGTAGAGAACAGAATGCTGGATGTGTAGTTACACGTTGCTTAATGATCAAATATGTTCTGAGATGTGCATTGTGAGGCAATTGTGTTATTGTGGGAGTATTCTAGAGTGCACTTATACAGTCCTAGATGGTATGGTCTAGTGTGCTCCCAGCTACATGGTATAGCCTATTTTAAAATTATGTTTATTTTTATTTTTGACTGTTTGTCTGTTTGTTTGAGACAGGGTCTTGTGATATAGTTCAGGCTGGCCTTGAACTCACTGTCACTGAGGCTGGCCTCGCACTTGCACAGATCTTCTTGCCTCAGCCTTCTAAGTACTGCGGTGACAGGTGTATGCCACCATGCCTGGCATGTTTTAAACTTTTTTGTTAAAAACTAAGATAAACAAGCCAGGCGTGGTGGCTCACTCCTGTAATCCCAGCACTTGGGAGGCTGAGACAGGAGGATTGGTGGGAGTTCAGCCTGGGCTACAAGGTGAGCTCAAAACGAAAAAAGAAAAAAATCCTGTGTGCACTTGTGTGTGCTAATAGGGACTGAGGCGTGCTTTGCAGCCCAATGGAGCAGTGCATGCAAATAATCCAGGACTGTGGGAGGCTGAGGCAGGAGGACTGCAAATTCAAGCACAGCCTGGGCAATTTATTTAGCAACTTAGTGAAACCTTTTCTCCAAAAACCACCACAACAACACTAAAAAAGCAAAAAACAAGAAAAGAGTTGGGGACCCAGTACAAAAAGCCTTGGATTCAGCCCCCAGTACCACACTCAGTAATGTGTACACGTGCACGCACACACAGCAAGCAAAAAAAAAAAACAAAAAAAAAAAACTTTTTGCATGAACATGCAATGTGTTTCATGTTTTGTCACATTTTATTCTAAACTTTACATTTTTTTATTTTTTAAAATGTTCTGAGGCTGGAATATATAGTAAGTCACCAACCTGCTTTCACAGCTATACTGTGTAAGACTTACTCTGTCAGATTATGAATGAATTCAGTTTATGAACATTTCTCCCAGAGTGGGACTCATTTGTAAGTTAGGGATGTACTGTGTCATGCCATTAGTGACATGCCACAGTTAAATTGGTTGCGTTTTCCTTCTTTTTAATTAATTAATTAATTAATTTTTGTCTTTTTGAGACAGGGTCTCACTATGCAGTTTAGGCTTGCTTTGAACTCCGTTTGTAACCCAGGGTGACCTCAAACTCACAGTGATCCTCCTGCCTCAGCCTCGCAAATCCTGGGATTACAGGTGTATGCTGTCATTCCTGGCCTGTTTTTCCTCCTTAGAGATACATATAATATTGATATGGGTTGCAACCATTGGTAATTTAGATTAAATTAGATGTGATAAGCATAAATACCTATCTTTGGGGCTGGGATATAGCTCAGTGGCACAGCACCTCCCTAGCAGGTGTGATGTTCTGAGTTCAGTTCCTAGTGCCCCCCCCAAAAGAAACCCAAAAACACCTGTCTTTGGGGTTTCTTGTTTTGTTTTGTTTTTTGGTCCTTTTGAGGCAGGGTCTCATTATGCAGTTCAGGCTGGCCTTGGGCTCACTTTGTAGCCCAGACTGGTCTCAAACTTCAATAATCCTCCTACCTCAGCCTCCTAAGTGCTGGGATTACTGGGCCTGGCTTTTTTTTTTTGAGACAGGATCTCGTCATGTAGTCCAAGTTGTCCTTGAACTTCTCTCAAGTGTTATGATTTCAGGTGTGTGCCACCATGCCCAGCTCTTTCTGTGGCTTTTAAAGAAAATCAAGAGTTTGGAAAAATGTTTATCTTTTTTTTTTTCGAAAAACATTTATCTAAAAACCAAATATTTAAACTATTCAAGAAATACTGTTTGCTCACAACAACTTACTTGCATCTATTCACATCTGTTCCTTAAAACAAATCTCTGAAAACTTTGTTAGCTAGAGCTTTGTTATATGATACTTTTTTTTTTTTTTTTTTTTTGCAGTGTCGGAATTGAACCTAGGGCCTTGTGCCTTCTAGGCAAGTGTTCTACCACTAATCTACATTCCTTTCCCCTCTTTCTCTGTTTGTATTTGAGTTCTGAAAATGTGCTTATTTTGTCCTCGGTTTTGGAGAATATTTTTGCTGGCTGTGGGTTTTTAAGTTTGCATTTATTTCCTTCGGCCCCTGAAGCTGTTCCATGGTCTTCTGCCTTCCGTCTTACCTGTTGAGGACTTAGTTTATGATGGTGTCACATCCCAATAAATCCAGCATATGTTGCAAATGTCTTGTCGAAAATGCATTAATGCACCTGACCCACTGAACAACATGACCTGGCAATAAGTGCACTGCACAGCACGGGTTGTTTATCCTCTGAGCAAGAGGCTGACGCAGAACTGCACCTCACTGTGTGTGCTGGTGTCTCAAAGCATTGTGTATGTTTGCTAGACTGGGAAAAGGTCAAACACTCTTTTGGGGGGGCCTAGAGATTGAGCTCACGACCTCGAGCCTGCCAGGCAGGCGCTTATGCCACTGAGCTAAATCCCCAGCCCTCAAACACTTTGTTTAAAGATGGTCTCACTATGTAGAAGAATTCAAAATTCCAAGTATGATTTCTGTTCTATGCACATTGCTTTCTCACTGTTGTAAAGTTGAAAAATCGTGAGTCGAATGGTTGTAAGTTGGGGACTCTATATTCTTACTGATCCTTTGAAGGTATAAGGTCTTTTTCTCTGGGTTCTTCCTTATACCAGCTTTTTTTTTTCTTTCTTTCTTTTTTCTTTTTTGGTACCGGGAATTGAACTCAGGGCCTCACACTTGCCAGGCAGGTGCTGTGCTGCTGAGTCACGTCCCCATCCCTGTGCCAGCTTTGAGGTATACATAACCTATAATGCACCGCAGACACTGGCATTGCCACGTCAGGACACATGTGCGTACAGCTGTGAAACTCAGCGCAGTTAAAACCGTGAGCATGCGTGCGTCACATGTGCCTTTAGTCCCTGTGCTTGGGAGGCTGAGGCTTGAGAACTGTTTGAGACCAGCCTGAGCAAAGTAGTGAGGTTCCACTTAAAAAAAAAATTATCAGTTATCTCCCAAAAATGTCCTCATGCTCTTTTGTAAATATTTCCTCTGTTCTCTCAGATTCCCAGGCAGTTAGTAGTCTGCTTTCTGTCATTATAAACTTTTTTTTCGGTCATTATAAATTGCTGTTGCGCTATGTGTATTCTTTGGTTTTTGGTTGGCTTCATAAACTCAGCACAGTATTCCCTTTCACTGTGTGTGTGTCATCATTTCAAAACGTCCGTTTTATTCAAATATGGATAGACCAACAGACCAGGAAACAAGTGCTGTTGCAAAGATAGTTGATTACTTGTATTTTCCAGGAGGAAAGTGCACGCCACACCTGCAGGGCCACATGGGAAATCACAGGGTTGGTGAGGAGATAGAATGAGAGAAAGATGTGGGCTGCCGCCGCCGTCCTCCCTGTGTACGAAGCTCACTGTGTTGCGTACTTCAGATGAGTGGAGTTACGTGGCGTGTCTCTTGGTGGCTGACGTACTTCACGTCAGTGTCCTCAGGGTTCATCAGCGTGGTAGTATGTGAATCTTTCCTTGTTGAAGCTGAGTGATACTCTTTGTACGTACGTGTCACGTTTTCTCTATCCAGTCCTCTGTTGAGAGACACTTGAGTTGCTCCAAAGTATTAGGGATTGAATTTAGGGCCTTCACACTCAGCTACATCCCCTGTCCCCTTTGTAATCATTTATTTTGAGACAGCGTCTGGCTACGTTGTGTAGGCTGGACTCAAACCTGTGGTCCTCCTGTTTCAGTCTCCCAGAGTGCTGGGGCTGCAGGCGTGCATCTCCGCCTCCCGTTCTCGACTGTAATGAACAGTACAGCTGTGAATGTGGGTGCGTGAATGAATAGCTCTTCAGGACCCTCTGGGCACCTATGTGGGATTTGTGGATCTCACAGTAGCTCTGTTCTTAACTGTTTTAAAGACCACCATAATGCTTTCTCTAATGGCTGTGTCATTTTATATTCTCACAGCTGTACACAAGGGTTCCAGTTTCTCCATTGCCTCACTCATTCATTCATTCTCTCTCTGTCCTCTCTCTCTCCCATTAACCAGTCTAATGGGTATCAGTGTGTTTTTTCTTATTAGTGTGGTTTTGATTATCATTTCTGTAATTATTAGATATATAGAGCTTTGCTTTATTTTGCTTTTCTTTTCGAGTGAGGGTTTCACTGTAGCCTCAAACTCATAACGATCGTCCTGTCTCAGCCTTCCAAGTGCTAGGATTACAGGTGTGCCCACACACCCGGCTAGACAAGTTGTTTAATGCTGAGCTATAGCCCCAACCACTTTTTTTGGACTCAGGGTCTTACTGAGTTCCCCAGCCTGGCTTTGAACTTGTGATCCTCCTGAAGCCCAGACCAGCCTTCAACTCACAGCGATCCTCCTGCCTCGGCCTCTTGAGGGGTGCATCACCACGCCATGTGGTCAGGAGGTGTGTGAATGTTTAACATTTAGCTACTCTTTAGAGGTCCTGTTTTATTTTGTTGTTCACTGGTTTTTATTCCATTTGTCTTGTTCCTCTGATATGTTGAGTTTATTTGATTGGATACTAGATACTGAATTAGGAAAGTTGTGTGGGCAACATCGGATATTGTTATCTTCATCTAGAGAGGATTTTTTGTTTCATTTTAGAGTCACTGCTACTCAGGGAAACCTTTTTTAATGTCTCAGCTTAGGGTTTCTTCGTGCTTGCCTTGTTATCCATCTTTATGATGACGCGGTCACTTCCCAGGTTTCAAGCCTAAAGCAGAGGGCCAGTTCTCAAAGTTCTCAGTCTTACTCGCTCTTCGATTCCACTTTTTTTTTTGAGACAGGGTCTCACAGTGTAGCCCAGACTGACCTTAAACTCACAGTGATCCTCCTGCCTCAACCTCCTGAATGCTGGGATTGTAAGCATGTATCATCACGCCTGTGGATTCCAACTTTTGCCTCTCAGCCTCTGAAGCATCTGTGCCAGCTCAGCAGTGACCCCAGAACAGGAGTGGCCCAGAGTGCAGAGCTTCCTCTTTCCGGGACCTGTCATCTTCCTCCTCCCAACTTCCTCCACCCTTCGCCCTTCCATGCTGTGTTAGAGACACCCGTCTTCCCCCTCTGATTTCATTCTGAGGTCAGGTGAGGGGAAGGGCAGTTTGCATGACACAGGCCACCACTACCTGACATGAAGTCCATGACTGTTCTACAGATGAAGAGATGGGCTAAGGAAGAGTGTCATTCCAACCCGAGTGTGATGGCGTGTGCCCGTAGTCCCTGCACTCGGGAGACTGAGGCAGAAGGATCACCTCAAGTTCGATGCCAGCATAGGTTACATAGTGAGTTCAAGGCCAACCTGAACTGCATAGCAAGACTGTCTCAAAACAGAAACAAACAAACAAACAAAAAAAACAGAAACAGAAACAAAAACAAAAACAGATTTTGGCTTTATGGAAACACATGTGAACTATAATGAAGCTATAGACATCTGAAATTTATTGAGATATAAGTCACATACCACACAATTCGTCTACTTAAAGCATACAGTTCAGTGAGTAGTATATTCACAGAACTATGTAGCCATCTACAGAACCAGAATCTTTTAGGACATTTTCAGAACTCCATGAAGAAAGTACCTGTTAGCCGTCACTGTCCGAGGTAACCATTCCTAGGTAACCACTAACCTACTCTTTGTCTTGTGATTTACCTATTCCAGACATTTTGTATGAATATTTAAGCCTTTTGTATTTGGCTTCTTTAAGTTGGTCCAGTAGTTTCAAAATTCATTCATGTCGTACTTCATATCAACGTTTCATTTCTTTTTATTAAATAATATTCAATTGCGTGGTTATACCACATCTTGTCCATTCACCAGTTGATGGACATTTGGGTATCAAAAGCCCACCTTGGAGCCATTGTAAGTAATGCCACTGCGAACATATATGTACAAAGTTTTATGTGGGCGTAGTTTTCATGTCTTTAAGATGTGGAGTTGCTGAGTCATACGGTAACTCCGCTTAGCGTTTCTAAGAGCATTTTCCCTCGCAGTTGTTACCTATCATTTTGGCTCTACTCATTTTAGTGGGTGTGAGTGGAGTGTGGGTGCATTTTCCAGATGGTTATTGCCAGGTCTCTCCACATGCTTGTTCAGGACCCCTCTTTGACTGGCCTGCTTGTCATTGGGGTGGGGAGAGGAAGTGTGTGGTCGGAACTTTGTTTACATGGTTTTCCTTAATGTGTCAACTAAGCACCCTGAAGCAGCAGTCAGACAAGCAGTCTCATGCTTCAGCAGGTGCACGCCTGTGATCCCAGTACGCAGAAGACTGAGGCAGGAGGATCACTGCAAGTTCAAGGCCAGCCTGGGCGACATAGTGAGACCCTGCCTTGAGCTGAGGTTGAGGGGCAGCTTCTTCATACTCCTGGGAGAGAGTTCAGTTCATTGATGCCTTAATTTAATGCACACATTTTTTGAGCGGGGGCAAGGTCTCACTATGTAGTCTAGGCTGGCCTTAAACTCTCAGCGATCCTCCTGCCTCAGCCTCCCGAGTGTTGGGATTACAGGCATGCACTGCCATGCCTGGCCACATGTTTTCATCCTATTTCTGTAAAATGTAGCAACAAAGAATTTTACCTAATATGAATATGATTTATGTCTTAGTGTGAATTATCATCTGTGTTGAGGGGACAGACCTTTCATCAACATCAAAATAATTAATGTCAAAATCTTGGCAAGTTTGAGCCCAAGGCCAGCCTGAACTGTGTAGCAAAACCTTGTCTCAAAAAAAAAAAAAAATCTTGGCAGTTTATCAAATCAAATGTTCATGAGTAAGGAAGACTACAACATAGAAAGTAACCCGAACCTGGGCATAGTGGCGCACGCCTATAATCTCGGCACTCAGGATGCTGAGGCAAGAGAATCACTATGAGTTTGAGGCCAACCTGGGCAATTTAGCAGCTGAGCCAGATCCTGTCACAAAATAAGAAATTTTTAAAAAGGCTGGGGTTTTAGCTCAATGCTGACGTCCTGGTTCAATCCCTATTATTGCAAAAAAAGGAAAGGAGAAAGGGGAAAGGAAAGGGGGTAATTATATTTAAGGAACATATATAGCTTAGATCATGTGCCTAAACTAGGTCAATTTAAAACAATATTCTTTTAATAGGATTATTAGGTGAATATTTATTGATGAATATTGATTTATTAGATGAATATTTCGTATTAGTAGAGATTTTACTCTGCAAAGTGTTAATGGTTGCAGTCTACATTTGGGCTCCTCTGTCGAATCAGATTTGTGAAGTAATTTTTTTTTTTCCAGAAATACATGCCACAGGGTTTAACTATCAGAATGAAGATGAAAAGGTCACCTTGTCTTTTCCTAGTACTCTCCAGACAGGTAAGAGATGTGGCTTGTGTAAAACCCCTGGTGAATAATGGCATCTTACTTCTTCCAAGGAAATTTATTGTATGCCTTTTTGCTCATACTGTTGTTAGCAGGTTAAGTTTTAAGAAATAGGTTGTTTTGTTTTGTTTTGTTTTTAAATAAAAAGGGTTCATTGCAACATTTGGGGCATCAGAAGATTTTTCCCTAAGAATCCTAAGTTATGCAAAGCAAGGTTTTACTTCCTGTTACTTTCTGTTTTCCTTAAGCAAACAAACAAACCAGGAAAACGGGATCTCTGCAGTATAGAATGGAATGCATTGTTTTTCTCTTTCAGCTTTTAAAAAATACATTAAAAATACTAGCTCCATCTTCTGTTATTTGAAGCCAAACCCTCTGAAGTGAAGGTTTCACATATGGCTTTGATGCATAACTAGAGATGAGACAAGCAGTGTGGCAGTGAGAGCTCAGAGGAAAAGATTTCTTGACGTGTTACCATTATTAGATATGAAAGCATAAGGAAAATAGAAAATTGAATTTAATGTAGAGGAAGAAATTACATACACATCAATTGGTAAAGCACTAGCCGGGCGTGGTGGCTCACGCCTGTAATCCCAACACTCAGGAGGCTGAGGCAGGAGGATCCTTTGCAGGTTCGAGACCAACCTGGTCTACAAAGTGAGCTCAAGGCCAGCCTGAACTGCAAAACAAGACCCTGTCTCAAAAAGACAAAAAAAAAAAAAAAAAGGCACTAAGAATCTGATAGATGAATAAATAGGAACAGATAATTCATAAAGGCCAATATGCAAATCACTATTAAGCATATAGAAAGATTCAGCCTCCTAGTAATGACAATAACAAAACACCAGCTACTACTAAGCAAATTTTTACTTGCCATGTAAGCCGAAGTTTAAAAAGAGATTTTCAATGATATAGTGGCTGTGATATTACTAGTGGGAGTATAAATCCATGTAATTTTTGTGACAAGCAGTTTGCTGTTATCTATCAAGAGCCTAAATGTGATTTTTGACTCCACTGTTCTGCTAATAAAAATATATTCTAAAAAAATCATTGAAGACACTTTATTCCTAGAAATGCCTCTTCAAGACATTCTGTATGGTGGCAAAAAATTAGAATATATCAGTGTCCAGCACTGAGGGAATGATTAAACTATGACATATATCAATAAAACACATTTAGTGGTAAAGGTTTATGAATTCTTAACACTATAAAGTGCTCAGTATGAAATAAAACTGAAAATCAGATTATAAAATTACATATAAATTATATATTCAGGTCAATGAACCATTTCACTAAAACGGTACAAATAAAATGATGTCTGGGTTATGTTTGTTAACGTATTTATTTTTGTCTTTTTGAGACAGGGTCTCACTACGCCATTCAGGCTGGCCTTGAGCTCACTTTGTAGCCCAGGGTGGTCTTGAACTCGCATTGATCCTCCTGCCTCAGCCTCCCTAGTGCTGGGATTACGGGAGTGTGCCACCACATCCAGCTGATTTTTTTAAATTTAATTAATTAACTTATTTATTTATTCTTTTTAAGATAAGGTTTTGCCATGCAGTTCAGACTGCCTCGAACCTATTTTGTAGCTCAGGCTGGCCCCAAACTCACAGCAATCCTCCTGCCTCAGCCTCCCAAGTGCTGGAATTATAGGCATGAGCCACCTCACCCGGCTTTGATTTTTTGTTCTTGTTTGTTTTTTTGTTTTTTTTTTTTTGGTACCAGGGATCAAACTCATGACCTTGTGCTTGCTAGGCAGGCAATTTTTATTCTTATTTGTACCTGTTACCTGGTTTATAAAATTTTTATAATGAGACTCTATTATTACCTCCATATAAAGTACTTTAGAAAAAAATTTAAATTAGAATAGTCTTTTATTTTAGTACTTTTGCAGGTCTTTATATGTGTGATTATTATAAAGAAACATTTTGGCATGACTATGTATTAAGACAGAACATGTAGTGATGTTGAAATTGAGATTCCATCTCCCTGGGCTTTTCCACTTTCATTGTCTCTTGACCTCTCCCAGAAGTATTCTGTGTACATATAAACGTGGTGCGTATGCGTTTTAACCCTCAAACAACATCACCAATGTCAGCGGCCTGCTTAAACCTCTTTCCTTGCGCACGGCTGCGAAGCCCGCTGAGCCTCTACCGCTGTCGCTCCCCACCCCCCGCCCCGGGCTCCACTCTGCCCCAGTCTCCTCACTGCCAGCTCCACCTGGGCTGTGCCGTCTCGGGGGTGGCAGAGGGCAGACACTCGCTGGGAGGGAGTGTTTTTGGCCACAGCAAGCGCAGAGTCACTGAGGAAGCAATTAAGAGGTATCTGAGGAAAGCTGCTTCTGTGAAATGGACTAGGGCACAAAGCAAGCAATAATTGTAATATAGATGTAGGAAGTTAGAAGAAACAAAGACAAAAAAAGGTAAAAAAATACCAAACTAATTAACAGTCTCAGAGTTAAGAGAAAATACTGTGAGTTAAAAATAAGGACAAACAAAAGGCTATCAAACAGGAAGAATTAGATTAAGAAAACTTATAGACGTTATATGATAAATACTTTTTAAAAGTAGAAGATTGGAAAATGAAGCCGGGCGTGGTGACTCACGCATGTAATCCCAGCACTCGGGAGGCTGAGACAGGAGGATCGTTGTGAGCTCGAGACCAGCCTGGGCTACAAAGTGAGCTCAAGGCCAGCTTGAATGGCATAGTGAGACCCCGTCTCAAGAAGACAAGAGTCGGGGAACTAGCTCAGCGGCTTAAGCACCAGCCTGGCAATGGCAAGATCATGAGTTCAATCCCCAGTGCCGCAAAAAAAAAAAAAAAAAGATTGGAAAATGAAATTGAAGAATCCCTCAAACAGCTGGAAAACAAAGAAATGGAAACAGAAAAACATGGCTGAGAACCAAAACTTTCCTTCACCAGGCATGGTGGTGCTCAGCTGCAGTCCCAGCATTCCAGGAGGCTGAGGCAAAAGATTGCAAGTTCGAGACCAGCCTGGGTGACTTAGTGAGCCTGTCTCCAAAAAAACCCAACAGCACCAACGAAGCAAAACACCAACATCACTTAGTGAAAGAGAGGACAGCAAAGATGGGAACAAGAATTTATTAAAGATATAAAACAAGAAATTTCTTTGAACTGATGAGGCAGGAGCCTTCACTTTGCAGCAGTGCACCACAGGGAAAAACCAACTAATAAATGTAAAAAACAGCTAGGTAGCACACTTCTGTAATCCCGGCACTTGGGAGGCCAAGGCAGGAGGATCACACACAGCAAATTGGAGGCCAGCTTGGGCTACCTAGTGAGACTCTACGTCAAGACAAATGACCACAACAACCGAAAAAACAAAACTAGATAGTACCACACCAGAGGAACTTTTAGAATAAATCGAGGCTTTTAAGAGTTTCTTTTTGGGGTAGAGCAGAAGGGAAGGCTGACCTACTACCTTCGAAGTTGAAGAATCAGACTAGCACTGGACTCCATTGAGAACAATGAAAAGTAGACTTTAATGAAGCTATTGCTTCAGTGTACTAAGTAAATCTGATTTAACCTGTAAGTAAGTCTGTGTTTAGCCAAGCTATGACTATATATGAGAGTACAATAACTAAATTTTTAGATTTGCAAGGTGATAAGGAATTTAATCATGTAAAAGATAGGGAAATGAGGGAAAGATTAGCTAGAACATTACTATCTCTTGTAAGGAAAACATAGTGTCTGAAGCCGGGCCTGGTAGTGCATGCCTGTAATCCCAGCACTTGGGAGGCTGAGGCAGGAGATTCGTTGTGAGTTCAAGACCAGCGTGGGCTACAAAGTGAGCTCAAGGCCAGGCTGAATGGCATAGCGAGACCCTGTCTCAAAAAGGCAAGAGCTGGGAATTTAGCTCAGTGACCTAAGCACCTGCCTGGCAAGTGTGAGGTTTTGAGTTCAATCCCCGGTGCCACAAAAAAAAAAAAAGAAAAACAAAAAAAGAAAACCTTAGAATTGAGTAAGAATGTACCACATGAGAGACTTAGGGAAAACATTATACAAAGAAGGTATTTAGAAAGACAGAAAATTAATTAGTTTTAAGCATCATATTCAGAGTTATACAAGAGGAACAGGTAGCATGACAAAAATAGAGGTAAAAAATAAGATTTAAGAGCAGAAAGTAATGAAACAAAATGAATGGAGGAACAGAAATACTAAAACACTGACTTTTAAAGTAATCTAAGAAGAGCTATAAACTTACCAAGTGTAGGGAAAAATGCTATAGGTTCATTTTTTCAGCATTAGGAAATGTGGCACTTTATTTATTTTTGTCTTTTTTGAGACAGGGTTTCACTGTGCACTGTAGGTTGCCTTGAACTCACAGTGATCCTCCTGCCTCCGCCTCCGAAGTGCTGGGATCACAGGCGTGTGCTATTATGCCTAATGGCACATTATTTATTAAATAAAAATATTAACGATATCTTACTTATCAAAAGAAGACAGTATTTGGGAGGCCAAGGCAGGAGGATCACACACAGCAATTCATTAGGCAAAATTCATTAGGCAAAAATACTCTCATAACGTGATACAGTATTTGCGTTATACGTGCACGTGTGTATCGAGTGCTTAATCTATGCCAGGTAGAGTGCATCACAGATGTTACTGGTGACCGAGGGTACAGTTCAGCGGTAGAGCGCTTACCTTAGCGTGCACAAGGTCCTCAGTTCCATCCCCAGCATGGCCAAAAAAGTAAATCCTGAAAAACGTCTCCAGTTGCAAGGTGTGGTGGTCCATACTTGTAATCCCACCACCCCGGAGGCTGAGGCAAGAGGATGGCCATGGGTTCAAGGTCAGCCTGGGCTTCATAATGAGACCTTGTCTCCAAACAAACAAGCAAGCCAGCAAGCCAGCAAGCCCGCCTTCTCCAGGCAAAGTGGCACAGGTCTAAAGCCAAGGCCGGAGGATGTCTTTTTTTTGTTTTGTTTTTGTTTTTTAACACGGTCTTGTTCCGTAATTCAGACTGGCCTTAAACTCACTATGTAAGCCGGGATTTAGCTCAGTGACACAAGCGCCTGCCTGACAAGTGCGAGGACATGAGTTCAATCCCTGGTACCAAAACAAACACCCTATGTAGTCCAGGCTGGCCTTGAACTCAAAGAAATCCTCTTGCCTCAGCTTCTGAGTGCTGGGATAACAGGTGCATGCCATCGTGCTTGGCCCAGAGGCTGTTTTGAGCTTGGTGGTAGCCTGAGTAACACAGTGAGTCCCCACCTTTAAAAAAAAATCACACTACTAATAATTTACTTAATTCTTTCAGCAACCTTTCCAGTCTGTTACCTGCTTTATAGCTAAAGAATCAAAGGCACAAATTTTTAATTAAATAACTTGTACAAAAATCACACAGCTAGTATGTAGCAGAGCTAGGATTTAAAGCCAAGCAGTTTAACTGAAAAGTCTAACCATATTGTGCTTTTTATTTTTAAAATTAAATATTTAAAAACATCATCATACAAGTAATTAGTTTGAAATTCAAGTGTATTGCAAAAATGTGTTTGCCATTCTATCCTGTTTTCATCTCTCAATTCTATTCCTAAAGAGCAGTTACCTATGTAACCTTAAAAAAAACAGTATCATTAGCCAGGCATGGTGGCACACGCCTGTAATCTCAGCACTGGGGAGGCTAAGGCAGGAGGAATTGCTGCGAGCGTGAGGCCAGCCTGGATGCATAGGGAGACCCTGTCTCAAAAGAAAACAACAAAACAAAACAAAACACAAAAAAAGATATCATTCTCATGTTTCTGTATATACTTTTAAAATGTAAATGTTATCATGTCATACGTAATATTTGTACCTTTCTTTTCCCCGTAAGTGTGTAATATGTTTGTGTGTATATATACTTTTATATGAAGTCATTTATTATCACTAATAACAACTGCATCATTCTTTTCTCTCTCTCTGTTTTTTTTCTTTTTGCTGTTCTGAGGATTGAAGCCAGGGCCTTGTGCCTGCTGGTCATATCCCCAGCCTGAATCATTAAAAAAACTCAGCAGACTTGCTTAATGGTGAAGGCATTTGGAATAAGAGCAGCACCAAGTCAGGAAGGTTGCAACTATTAATATGCTACAATTTATAGTTTTAAAGATTTTTAGTTAACATCTTTCAGCTAATATAACACATAAATATCTGATGGAAGTGTTAAGCCAAGAAAATTCTGCAGGTGCAGCTATATTGATTATAGTAAGTCTGTTTAAAATTCATTTGTCTTTACACCTTACCAAGTTCACAGGGTCAGAGTTACCCATTTTTTGCTTTAAGAATGAAATTTTTATCTCACGAATATGTATAATTATTATGTGTCAGTTGAAAAGAGAAAACTGAATCTTAAAAAAAAAATGTAGTTCTAGATGGGCATGGTTGTGCATACTTGTAATCCCAGCCCTCTGCGAAGCTGACTCGGGAGAACTGCAAGTTTAAGGCCAGCCTTGGCCATTTGGCGAGACCTTCTCTCTAAATCAATCAATCAGTCAATCAGTCAATCAATAAAAAATGGGCTGGGGGTATAGCTCAGTGCCCTGATTTCAACCCTAGTACTGTTTTAAAAATTGCACACGTGGTGACATTAGGAGTCTCAGTGTTTAGTTCCATTGGACTTAACTTATCACGTAGCTAAATAAAACATTCTTCTCTGAAACTGCCACCATTCTAGAATGGTGGGAAAGTTGTGAGCATTGTAAGACCTGACAACCTCAGAATCAGTGGTGCGGGATCTGTAGAATGACATTTATGTGGAGAAACAGTAGTCATTCTTAGCATTTTAAAGCAAAAAATGGGATAATAAAAAAATGATGACATAAAAGCAAAGACTTTTACTCACTTTTTATGTAATTTAAGTTGCCTTTTATAGCCTTTTGTAGGCTAAATTTATTTTTTACTTTTGTTAGAATATTCAAGGTCTTCTCCTGGTTTTACAATTGTTACACTCTCCTGAACTTTAAACAAAGGTTTTGGTGGATGTCCCATTTCTTTGGTTGTCTAGTTTATAAATGAGCTCATCGTGTTACAGTTGCTTTACCACCAAACAGATAAATACGTTGGGTATTGAAATAAGGTATCTAATTTGAAGAAGCAGTGTAAATTATGTGTGTGAATAGGTGTAAAATTAGACCAACTGGCAGTCAGCTTATTATGGTATAAATATGTTGTAAATTGGATAAGTGAAATTTGCCAAAAAGTCCTTTTTCTCCTGCTCAGCCTAAAATTCTACTTATATTAATGGTAATACTCTGTAATTAGTATTGTATAATGTGACACTAAATTTATTTATGATTTTTGAAAACTTTAACTTGTGTTTTGTTTGAATTTCAGGTAATAAGCCTTTCCAATACTTTGTATTTTATTTAGTATGCCACTTTTTGGAAGTGGTCACTGTCAATATCTTGTTATGGTTTGATGGACTTGGAGATTTAAAACCGAGTAAAAGTGTAAGCAGCCTTTCTTATTTAGTTATGAGTTTTAAATCCACTTTGTTCCAAATAGGAAAAGTTGAAGGATTTACCATGAAATGAGTTACATTTTTAAAAATTTTAACAGTTGACTTAGAGAAAACATCCTACTGGCCATTCTTCCATTTATGGGATTACGACATTATAAAATTCCATCAAACAAGTCCTATTAAAGGTAGCAGGGTTGTGGAATCTATTAGATGTTCCTTGCAGACTTTATTAATATGAATACATCTGCTTTTTAAAAAAATTTAATGAATTCCTAAAGAAATAGGAAATAAATATCTTTAAATTTTTTTACTTAAAATTCTGTACTACGTGTTGGTTATTTAGTTTTAATGGTTTAGAATTCTTCTTCTTCTTTTTTGTCTTTTTGAGACAAGGTCTCCCTATACAGTTCAGGCTGGCCTAGAGCTCACTTGTAGCCCAGACTGGTCTTGAATTTGCAACAATCCTCCTGCCTCAGCCTCCCTTGTGCTAGGATTACAGGAGTGTGCCACCACACCCCACCTGATTTAGAATTCTTACAGATTCTTTTACTATATTAATATTTACTGTTCCAGTAATCTGTCATTCTTTTTAAAGTACAAATTATTCATGGGTAGCTGAGCGTGGTGGCACATGCCTGTAATCCCAGCACTTGGAAGGCTAGGGCAGGAGGATCCCTGTGAGTTCCAGGCCAACCTGGGCTACACAGCAAGACCCTGTCTTAAAAAAATTCATTGGTGCTGGCATATAACTCAGTGGTAGGTAGAGGGCCTGTTTGGAATATGTGATGCTCTGAATTCATCCCTAGCACCAAAAAAAAAAAAAAAGTATTATTGTCCCTTCAGATATTCAGAAATCAATCTCTCTCTCTCGTTTTTTTAAACATGAGCATCATAGGGCCCAGCATGGTGGCATATGCCTGTAATCCCAGCACTCCGGAGGCTGAGGCAGGAGGATTGCTGTGAGTTGGAGGCCAGCTTGAACTACATAGGGAGACCCTATCTCAAAAAAAAAAAAAAAAAGGGAGAGAGAGAATCATAGTTGTCTATTCATGAAGTGTCATTTCAGTCATCATTATTTTTCAATGTGATTACTGTAGGAATGTGGCACTTTCTTTAGGGATGACTTTGCTGCAGAGGTCTGAAATTTTCACGTAAATGACCTTGAGAACCAGTTGGAGACATATAAGAAAGTCACGTTAGGCAGGGCGTGATGGCGCACATCTTTCATCCCAGCACTCCAGGAGGCTGAGGCAGGAGGATCAGTGAGAGTTTGAGGTCAGCCTGGGCTATAAAGTGAGTTCAAGGCCAGCCTGAACTGTTTAATGAAACCCTGTCTCAAAAAGACCCCCTGAGAAAAAAGCCACATTAATTCCTTCACAGACATGCTTTACTTTTGTGTGGGGAAGTTCACATTTTGCCCTTCACTTAATCTGTACACTTGCATTCCTTTTGATTTTGGACTTCACTAGAAAGCAAATTCAGCTTTAGAGAATGAAGATTTGACTTTGCAATCATCCAGAAAATAGCTTAGGAGAGAAAACCAAGACCAGTTTCCACCAATTTAAAATGTCATTTTTGTACAGCATTCCAGAATGACAGCTTGGAACATTAGAATAATCATAACTTATCTTTTATTTGTTAAACCTCCCATGTGCTTAGATCTTTTTATAGAAATAGGCATTTTGAAAGAATGAATTATAAAGTCAGCATTTTTCTGAGTTTTTTGTGACTTGATTTATAATACAGTATGTGGAATGGGATTATGGTTTTGCCATGCATCTGAATTTACAGATGACTACTCGATAATGTTATCTTTTTTCTGTTATTAAAATTTTGTTTGTGGCTGGGCATGGTGGTGCACGCCGATAATCTCAGCACTGTGGGAGACAGAGGCAGTTGGATCACAAGTTAGAGTCTTACCTGGATAACTTGGTGAGATCCTGTCCCAAAATAAAAGATAAAAAGGCCTAGGGATGTAGCTCAGTAGTAGAGGGCCCTGGGGTTTGATTCCTAGTACTGCAAAAATAATTAAAAGTATTTGTAGGTACATGTACTCATAGACACTCACATTAACTGGTTTTGGTATTATACAGTGTTAAAATATATGTTTAGGTTGCATTTGTTTGCATTTAATAATTTATTGATATATTTCTTTAATATTAGTGTTCATACAATTGAGGTGTCTAGGAGTTTGTGTTACATGTACCCTTCTGTTGTTGAGATCAGTGGTCTTCAGAGATAGTCCCTTACAAAATATGCAGTCATTGCTCCATTTGCCTTGCCTGGATAACATTTATCTTTACTGATTCATGACGTTCCTTAAAACCAATCCATGTAGTAATTGGTACAGAGTATGAATTTGGGTTAAAACTTTTTATCCCATTCTTGTTTACTAATTATATGACCTTTGGCGGGTTACTTAACCCTTTCAGCCTATTTTCTCATCTAGGGAAAATGGGGGGAATTATGAATAGTCATAAATATTTAAAAACCTCCGTGCTCAAATAGCATGTATCAGCCATTTAATAATATTTCCTTTCCTGTTTTGTCTTGATGTACTGGTAATCTGAGGCTAAATTAATAAAATTAAAGAACTTTTTAAGCAGTCACGCTAAACATGACTTGAAGTTATTTTAGGATCTGTTTGCCATTTACTGCAGTCAATAGAGTATTCTCTCGAGTGCCAGGAGGAGTATGTGAGGAAGGGAGGATTTGAGCATTGTAAATAGCTAACCGATTATAGTTTCTTAAGGACATGTTTTTGATAACTATTAACATCACAATTAAAGGGTTTTTAATTTGTCTTCAATCACAGGTACAGGAACCTTAAAGATAGATTTTGTTGGAGAGCTGAATGACAAAATGAAAGGTTTCTATAGAAGTAAATACACCACCCCTTCCGGAGAGGTGCGCTACGCCGCTGTGACACAGTTCGAGGTGGGTGTTGTTCTCTGACGCACGGTGATTCTCACAGTGAGCATTTGATAAAACTCACCTATGTAATTTGGCCTGATTATCTGAGGTTTGGTGTCTTTGACCATAGTAATGGTCATGAATTTCGGGATTTTATTTTATGTTCAGCCATTGTCTCTACAGAAAGGAAGGAATCAAGGCTGCGGGTTTGGGAATAATTATATGCAGAGGTGTAATACACACACATTCAGGTGACAAAATTGAATATACCTGAATTGCTTTTAGAGTTGTATTTGAAAATCATCCTCTTCATATTTGACAGTTGTGGCTTTTCTACTGCATTATTAACCGGTTAGTAGCATTTCTTTGACATGTCCTTTGTTTATCTTGGTACACTATCAGTGCTTTTAAAAATTCTTGTCCAGTATTTATGAGTATTTAAGTTGTTTTGGGTATGTTAATGACTATTCATATGTTAAATCTATTTCTGTAAATTTCAGTATGAATAATGAAACAATTGATGCTACCTAGTAAGTTTCTACCCATGTCCCTGGATTGGTAGTTTGCATAAATAGAAATTTTTGGTCTGATTTAGTACTGCACTGTTTTAGTTGGTGTATCTTCTCTTTCAAAAATTTTATGTTAACTGGGTGTGGTGATGTGTTCCACTAGTCCCAGCTACTCAGGAGACGAAGGCAGGAGCACTGTTTCAGCCTAAGGAGTTCAAGGCCAGCCTGGGCAACATAACAAGCCCATCTCAAAAAAAAAAAAAAAAAAAAATTTAGGCTTCTTTCTGAGATTTTTATTGTCATTTGTTTGTTTCTTTCATGCCTGGGGTTAAACCCAGGGCCTTTGCACTGAGCAGCATCTGTGGTCTTTTTTTATTTTTTAACTTTGAGACAGAGTCTCACTGAGTTGCCTGTATGGGGCTCAGAATTGTGGTTGTCCTTCATCAGTCTCCCAGGGGGCTGGGATTGTGGACGTGTGCCACCATGCCTGGCTGTTACTTTCTGTTTAAAAATAACATTTGCCACAACAGTGAGGCTTCATTTTCTGTTTGAATGAGTCTACCACTTGTCTTAACCTTTTCGAACACTTTGTCCTACATGTTGACTGGAGTGTGTTTCGTCTGAGACAGGGCCTCACTGTATAGCAGAGGCAGGCCTTGAACTTGAGACCCTCCTGCATCAGTCTTCTGAAGGCTGGGATATAGGCAGTCATCACCGCCTCCAGCCCAGCAATTATTTAAAGAGAGATTAGGTGGGTGGTATAATTCCTGAACTTTTTGCATATCTGAGCATATTTCATTTGCCATTGTACATGAAAAGGGTATATGAGTATTTGGATTTTTTAGTGAAAAATCTAGAAAAAGAGCAACTTCCAACACCTGGAAGTTGTCCACACGCTCACAGATAGCCCATGTTACTTGCTTGTTGATCGTAAACAGTGTCACAGACTTCCAGTCTCAGGCAGAGTTACTCAGGGACCGTGATCCAGTGAGACAAAGGAGGGACACCTCATAATTTTGTTGAGGCTGAGACAAAAACAAGGCCACTGTGCTACCTACAGAATAGCCAGCTGTCTCCTCTGTTCAGATGTGAACTACTAAATACTTTTTACCATTACGATTTTAGACTTGCTTTGCCCTTACCCTCTGGTAGCACCCAGTCTAGAGTGACTCTCTGCTTCCTGAGCTCTGCTACCAAGTCACCCAGCTGCACTGTAGATTGAGTTCACTTTCCCTGAGATACCTGTGCTTCCCTTCTCTGTGTGAGTTCTTCCGTGAAGCAGTGAGTAACGCACCCAGGCTGTTCAGCTAGAGGAATAGTACGATTGGCTGGCAGTTTTCCCCAGTAATTGTGTATAAATATGGTTCCAGTGTCTCCCATGTGCTTAAGTGAAATAAATCAGACACACATGTTTAAATACCACATTGTTTCTCTGATGTGAGAAACTGAAAGTGTAAATGAGGACCAAATGTATAACAGATATTGGGAAATGGAAAGAAAATGTTCCAATGAGAAGGGGAACGAGGGAGGGAGAGGAATGAAGGGACAAGAAAAAAGAGCATAGAAGGGAAAATGAAACAAAGCTTTTGTAAATAAGGAGAGGAAGAGGGGCTGAAGGGAGGGGAGGGGAATGGGAAAAAAAGAAGCAAGATACATCGCATACAGGTACAGCTTCCCCGTGATAAGTGTGATAGTTATGTGCATCTAAAGTGCATTAGTAAGCTGGGCGCGGCTGCGCTGAGGTCAGCGGCCAGCCTGGACTACATAGTGAGTTCGAGGACAGCCTGCACTGCAGAGGAAGACCCTGTCTCGCCAAAACCAAACCAAACCAAAACGAAACAAAATGTACCAATAAAATTCTAAAAGTGGAAAACAAGCCCAAAGTCTCTCTCACAATTCATTTTGTCAAGAATCACAAACTAGAATGTTTCATTTTTCTTTCTAGGTAGCATGCTGTTTTGTTTTGCTTTGTTTTCTTCTTGCTTGTCAGATTATTTCTTCTCTTTTTTTTGGTAGTGGGAATAGAACTCAAGACCTTGTGCTTTCCAGGCAGGCACTTATGCCACCAGCTATATCCCTGAACTTCAAATTATTTCTTGACCTTGACAGCTAGTAACAGACTTAGCTCCAGTATGTCTCTCAAACGTGCCTTTTGTTAGTTTCGTCACTTTGTCCTCTGATTATCATTTTTTTTTCCTATCAGGAATCGAACTCAGGACCTTGCACTTGGCAAGCAGGCACTTGTTCTGCTGAGCTGTATCGCCGGCTCTATCCTTTGATTATCTGAGAAACTTTTAAATCTTATTATCCATGTCAGTCATTTACTTTCCTATAATAGAAATTTTATACTGTTGCTGCTTCTAATTTAAAATTTCTGTGTATAATTTCTTTTTTGTCTTTTTGAGACAGGGTCTCACTATGCCGTTCAGGCTGGCCTTGAGCTCACTTTGTAGCCCAGGCTGGTCTCAAACTCACAACAATCCTCCTGTCTCGGCCTCCCAAGTGCTGGGATTACAGATGTGCACCATCATGCTCAGCACATATAATTTCTTTCCTTACATTCTACTTTCTTTTCAAATGTCTTGTGTGATAGAATTCATGATTTATTTAACTTCTTTGGAAAGTTTTCTTTGGAGACAGGGTCTCGCTATATAGTTCAGGCCATTCTTAAACTCAGTATGTAATCAGGCTGTCCTCGAATTTGTGGCACTCCTCCTGCCTCGGCTTCCCAAGTACTGGGTTACAGGCATGCGCCACTGCGCCCACCTATGTCTTTAGGAATATAGTCAGCTAACATTTTTTTGGTTAGATAAATCCTTTTTCAGAAGTGTGTTGCTGCGACCCATGCAGCTCTCAAGGTTCCCGGGGGGAAGGACGATGAGAAGGTAAAGAAGAGACAAAGCTGGGATCGGGTGTGGAGCCCTTACTCTCCAGATGGGAGAGGAGGAGCTGCTCAACCACTGTAGCGGGTTTATACCCTCCAAAGAAGAGTGTCCGTTTCAATCCTCCTACCTAGCAGCTTGTTTGCCTGGGGGCCTGGGCCCCTGGCCTTCTTGCAGCTGGAACAGCTTGTTGACCTGGCTTGCTTTGAGCTCTCTGTGTCTTCAGGGCTGGCCTTGCTTTAGCCCCGCACGTGCGATCAGTCTACAGCTTCCACAGCTCTCCAGTGTGCGCTTTCTCTTCTGCGTGTTTCCTTATCCTTCCCATCATGCGGGATCTTGTCATTTGTTCGTTCCATTTGGATTTTGTTTTGTTTACTAAAGATATTTTCCATTATAGCTCTGCACAACCATAAAATTTTGCTTTTTAGGTTTTTTTTTTTATTTTCAAAGAAAGAATGAGGTCTCTTTGAGTAGGTCAGATGGTAACAGTTTTATACATAGTACATGGAAATATCATTAAACGAATGAAATGTTTTGATGTGATAGAACATCTATCTTTATTTCCTTTGCTGCCATTCCAGATTTAAAGAACAAAGGACAGCAAAATTTGAGAATATTTCTATTTTTATAATAAAATCCGGAGAGGCAACCTGTCATTCTTCCTCACTCTGAATCCTTACAGGTGGACTCTTCTGTGCCATTCACAGTAAATTTGAAATGGCGAAACCTTTTATTAAAAACAAAATACAATTACAAATGATTCTCATATAGTAAGATCCGTAGCAAACCTAGTTCCTGGATAATGGCTTGTGTGAAAATGGTAGCAAACATTGTTTTTTTTTCTAGTCAGTACCTAGCTTATTGTGTGGCACTGAATAGAAAGTGAATACCTGATTGATCAGATGAACAAGCGCATGGATGATGTATGAATGAATGAATGAATGAATGAGTGAATGAAAGACAGACAGACTGACGGGGAAATGGAAGTTGCTTTGTGAACTAGCCTCTTCGGTTGATTTAGTGGTATTTATATTTCTTGGTCTTCTCTTTAGGCTACTGATGCCCGGAGAGCTTTTCCTTGCTGGGATGAGCCGGCCATCAAAGCAACATTTGATATCTCATTGGTTGTTCCTAAAGACAGAGTAGCTTTATCGAACATGGTATGTACACGTTTATAGTTAAAGTTTCAATAGGCTTTGGTATACTTTTGCTGATAACATGAAAGCACCTTGCACGTTGCTTAGTGCATAGTAAAAATACCAATGTTAGTTTTTTTATTTCTGGTGAGCCCTTTTTTCTCTTAATAGCCTTATTTTTTCAGACTATTTCCCCCCTCATAGAAGAAATTCCTCGTCAAATAGGTAAGCCTGACTTGATGGCAAATGCCTGCAATCCCAGCATTCTGGGAGGCTGAGACAGGAGAATCACTAGTTCAGGTTCACCCTGGGCAACTTAGAGACACTTTGTCTCAAAGTAAGAAAGGGTGGAGAATGTTACTGTCAGTGTGAAGGCCCTGGGGTCGATCCTACACAGAGGACAGAGCTGTGTGAAGGGTGTGTAGGTTTTGGCTGAGCGTATTCTTTGTGCCTGTTCCTTGACGTGGCCGATCTTATGCAGAGGAGAGCACTCCCACTCGAAGCGTGTCGTCTGGAGCTGCCTGGGTTAAGTCCCGTGGTTCCCTCGAGCCTGTGCTCTGGGGAACTTGGAAAAGCCTACTTACTGTCCCTTAAAATAACAAGCAGCTCCTGCTTACTGGTGGGGCCATTCCGTTGGTAGAACGTCATTCTTTTCTCAAGTATTCCTTGAGAGGAGGCTAGTACATTAAATTGAAATAACTCATTTACATGTTAGTGTGAATTAGTAGGTCTGCTCTTGAGCAAGTTCTGTTTGGGAAAGAGAGTTTGAGGAAACTGAGAGCCTGAGTGGGAAGAAGGGAGAGCACCAGAGGGGAGCTAGGAATCCTGGAGATAAAGTGAGCGTTCTGTCACACATTTCCTTAGAGGCAGCCAAAGCACAGAGAATGCTCGACATGTAGAAAATCTATACCCTTTAAAATGAGAAATTCCCTAATTATATTTATTTTTATTGATAAATGTTTTCTCTGTCATCATTTCATTTGAAAAGTTTTGAGGCTTAAAACATCCCAGTACATGGCCTATAGGTATTCAAGACAAATTGATTCCTTTTTCACAGGTCCTTGGTAGTTTTAACTCTTTTGCTCCCAGCTTCTTCATAGGAGTGTTTGTCAAATCCCTTCCCTTCTTAAGAGGAAAGATCTTGACACAGTGAAAGCATTGGATGAGCTAGGGTAGGGAAGCAAGCCATTGTTACACAGGGAAGGCAAGGCATGCAGCTCTAGTTTTTGCGTAGTATTTTTCTCTGAGATGTTAATATAAATCTATTTAAATTTCCTTTTTTTTTTTTCAAAGAATGTAATTGACCGGAAACCATACCCAGATGATGAAAATTTAGTGGAAGTGAAGTTCGCCCGCACACCTGTTATGTCTACATATTTGGTGGCATTTGTTGTGGGTGAATATGACTTTGTAGAAACAAGGTCAAAAGATGGTGTGTGTGTCCGTGTTTACACCCCTGTTGGCAAAGCAGAGCAAGGAAAATTTGCGTTAGAGGTAAATGTACTTGAAGAGGATTGTTCCAACAGTCCATAACTCCAGGTTGGGGAATTTACATTTCTGATCAATTATTAGTGTATTACTTATAATTTAATCTGAAAGTTATTGTGTTACTGTGGTTTTATTTTTAATAGTGTTTTGGGAATACCAACTTTGATGTTGCATTAACACTACTAGATAATAATTCACAGGCTACAAGAATCAGGACCAGGGGTACATAGCTCAGTGGTAACTAGCATGCTTGGCGTGCACAAGGTTGTGGGTTCAAACCCCAGCCCTGGAAAAAAAGGGAACATAAAAGTGGAATTAAGTTATTTAGGGTAAGGGTGGGAGCTGCGTGCTTCTGTTTGGAGTTATACGTTGGTGAGAGTTGGGCCCGTTACGTGACGCTGGGGGCTAAGGCTGCTTCGGAGGCAGGGCTCCCTGGGATTGGTTTCTAGTAATTTGAGATGCTATGGCTTGCAACAGGATTCCTGTGTGTATTTCTATATGAATCGCAATAAAATATTTATCAGGTGGTTCTTTTGTTTATACTTCTACAGGTCGCTGCTAAAACCTTGCCTTTTTATAAGGACTACTTCAATGTTCCTTATCCGCTACCTAAAATTGATCTCATTGCTATTGCAGACTTTGCAGCTGGTAAAGTAAATTTCATTTTGTTGCTGAATTGTAATATTTATGTAATTTTGTGATTTTTGAGGGAGAAGTGTGGATGTATAGATCAATAAATGTTCATATTTATTTTGTGAAGGTGCCATGGAGAACTGGGGCCTTGTGACGTACAGGTATGTGGGCGACGCACTTTCCTGCCTTCTTTCTGGTCGTGACTTCATATGAACTTCACGCTAAAGACAGTTGAATAGCATGGCTTTATGATTTGGTGTAAATATTTCTGTCTCCTCCCTGTTCAGTGCACATTTCAAGAATGCAGATGGACTTCCCCCTGGGGTGCTACTATCTTGAGGGTGTGAGATTTTAACAGCCAGCATCTGGCATTAGTCGCATTTTTAGATACATTCTTGGCTGAGTTCCTCATTTCTGTGCCTTTCCTTTCTCCCAGTAGTTTCATAGTTGTTTATCCAGCTTGAAGAGCCTCCCCTGAGTTCATGTCTTCCAGCCAAGTTTTTATACGTCTGTCCCCGCAACGCAGATGTGGGTTGTATAATTTTTAAAGCAGTCTGTAAACAGTTTTTTGCCTTCTACTTTCAGTTGCCTTTTCAATAAGCTGAGTCTGGACAGGCTGCTCAGTGTCCTTTCGGGGCCATGGCGGCATCCTCCCCGCTGCTCCTCTCCTTTAGTGGAAGGGGTGTCTCCTGTGACGCAGTCATCCCTAAGCTTAGACAGGGTCTTCCCAACACTAGATCGCCAGCATGTGAACTCTAGTCGTGTCATGTCGCTCGTCTGTTTGAATTCTGTCTGGGTAGTGTTCTTAGAGCGTTTCTATCCTGTGTATGCTAAAAAAGTGCTTCTTGGTATCTCTATAAAGCCTAAC
>RJWT010006732.1:0-28637 GCA_004365215.1 Cuniculus paca | reverse complement strand
CCTACAACAAGGACAAAAATAGAAAATTTCATGTTATGCTTTTGGATGATCACTCTGAAACCAGAACCTATTCATTTAAGCACCCTCAAATGGCACATGCTATACACACACACATTTTAGAGATGGAGGGTGGGAGAAGCACGTGCCAGGCCTATTGTGAGTTCCTAGAAGAGATTTAGAAGTGCTCCCAGCTGGGGCTTTAACTTTAAAATATTAGGAACCTCCTGGAATGAACATGTAACCCATTTTCCAGATGCAACAGATCTAAATAAAAAAGAAGTCAAAGAATGCTTCCACGAGGGAATGATATTCATGACCTGAGGAATAAGTAGGAGTCAAAGTGAAAAATGGGAAAGGACTTGGGAACAATTCCTGAGAATGAAGTCACCCTTGACATTCCATCTTGTCTCCCTCTTGTGATGGTGCCCCTTTATACTTAGCATCCCACCTTTGAGCTGTTTTCTTTCTTGATGGCTAGAAATTCTAAAGACTGTGGCACTAGTATTTGCCTTCAGTATCAAACGTGTTGGCTGAGGCTCACGGTGCTGGACATCAGTATCCACAGAGGCTGCCTGAGGTTTCCAATTAAGCCTTGTTCTCCAATCCCATCTAAGGAAGAAAACTCCACACTAAGCAATGACAGATAAGATTCCAAGATGTTAGCTCCTGTTGTCTTTTTTCCCTCACACTTTCCCTTTTTCCTCCAAGTGGCTGAGATGGTGTTTTTTGCCTCAGGGAAGAGATGTGATAGGCAGAAGAAAAAGAAATAAAACCTAAGACTCTGACTTCTAAATACAGACATCTTTAGGAAGACTGAAAGAACCAGAGTTTGGAAAATTGAATCTAATTTATATAAAAAACAAGATTTAAAGTCAGCCACACTGATGTCATACCAAATGTTTGGCAGTCACACATAGCTACCGGCTATTGGTATTGAACAGCTTGTGTACAGAACATGTTCATTGTCACATACGCTCTATTGAATGGCCTTAGGCTGAGCACAGACAAAGCAGAAAGACAAGAACATGATCGACTTCTGTCTTCAAGACTGGAAAAATAAGAAATATATGTTCTTTTTCCCTCAGAAATCCTCTTAAAACAATAGCAAAAATGAGAAATTGATAAGCAAATTCCATTATTGACGAAGTACAAGATGCAGTAACCCCAAACCACAATAAATGAGAAAAGCCAGAGAGAATCTAACAGGTTGGTTAGAAGATACCAGAAGGAAACATCTGTGGCTGCTGATTTTGAAGGAGGTTCACAAAGCCTAGTTTTCATAGTAGGTGATCAAAGCTGAAGAGTGAATCCAACACCTGTTTCTGAGTGAGAATATGGAGGAACTCACAGAGGGAACATCCTAGGATCACATTTGACACAGTGGACAACAGGAACACACAGACGGTTGGTCTTGGGTAAAAGTCTTCTGGCAGGGTACTAGTGGAGAGATCTGGCTAGAGATCACCATCTGACTGCAAGCCTCCTTCACAGAGAAGAAACAGAGCTCCCCCAGGTCCTACCTTTGAGCCATGAGGAAGTTTCCTAAGAACCAGGGGAGTAGCGCTACCCTGACTGTCCACCGAAGGGCAGGGAAGAGCTGATCAAGAAGGTGCTCATATCATTTCAAAATGAGTAATAATAATAATAATGGGACAGATATGGAATATGTGCACAGAAAATACACTGGAAGAATAAAAAGGAAGGAAAAGGGGGCAGGAAAAACAAATGATGGAGAAAGATAATTCACCAGAAAAATACTGCCATGTCACAGACGAAAACTGAGACACAATCTATTTCTATAAACTAAAACCAAAATTAAGCAAAAATTCTTTAAAACAATAACTAAAGCAGAACTCAGACACAGCAAGAAGGTGAAGGATGAGCAGTCAGAGTTCATGAAAAACTAGAAAGCAAAATAAACACATCAAATATATGAAAGTCATGATGGAAACAAAACACAGAAAAATACTCAGTGCATTAAACATGACAGGGTACACAGGGGTCAGGCTGTTTTTAAAGAGAGTAAAACAAGGGCTCAGGGTACAGCTCTGGGGGAGAGGACATGCTTAGCATTGTTGAGGCTCTGGGTTCTGTCCCCAGCATGAGAAAAAAAAACCAGCAAAAGAAAATGGAAGTGGACAAAATGAAGACAGAGAACTAATAGACATAAAAGGTAGAAGAGATAACTTAAACATAATTGGTGGCACCTATAAAGAATAAGACAAATATGAAGAACAAGGAAAAAAACTCGAGGCGATCTGATGCTCAGTAAAGAATTACTATCGAAGGTCCAGAATTATTTTAGTAACAAAAATAACTGTACTGCGTGGTTTGTAAAGCAGGTCCAGTGCAGCAGATACTATCTCTCCCCCCCTCACATCTGTGGTCCTTTCAGTGCACCTTAACTGACTCCCAGTCTAGGACCTGTCACATCTCCATGCCTGAGGGCACTGCCCTCAGTGTTGCAGGCTTCTCTGCTCATAGACAAGTCTGCTCACGGAGCAGGGGACTGGTATTAATTATTAATAATCTATTTTATTATTGTGATGATTAATATTTCTATATTAATTAAATTGAAAAGGGATCATAATCAGAATTGAATAGCAAGCACAAGCCTTACTACACAATGAAAGGGCACTATTGACACCATCAAGGGTTCTCAGGAGAGCTTAAATTGGAAGGTTCTAGGTCACAGCCTGTCTTAGTTCCCCTGAGAATTCACAGACATGGTCCTGAGAGGCAGTGTAGGCAAGGCTATAAGTAAGTCCTCTGGATAAAAGAACTTGTCACACTCAGGGTATCCAGCAAGGATGTAGTATTGATGGGCAAAGAACCAGCCATCCAACAAGACTATGACTAGGAGACAGGTGCTATGTATGTTTTGCTTCTAAACTCACTGTGGCCCAATTTTGGCTTTCAGGACAAGGACAGGTGCAACAGGATGGGCAATGAAATGAGTGCCCACAGAAGATGTAGGGTGTAGAGAAGAAACACAGGACAGAAGCTATCGACCAGATATCAAGACTTGTAAAGGAGTACAGCATGATTTTTCTCTATACTATCAATACTATGGAACAATACTAACAGTGCTATGGAAAATTGCTAAAACATATTTTACATGTTGTTATCACAAACATGTATGTGAAGTAATGCATATGTTGGTTAGAGTCACTATCCCACAATATACACACATTTCAAACTATATTGCACAGTATTTTAGATCAAATTGACAACTGTTATTTGTCAATTTAAAAAAAATTATTGTTTTAAAAAGACATGGTATGAAATCTGTGTGGTATTTGGGCAAGAATAGATGAAAAAGGGTGTGTACAGGAACCAGAAAGACCAACACATAGAGATATAGATGATTTATTATAAATTAGCTTGACAGCACAGAATGAAAAGAATGGTATATCTTCAATTATATCTTCATACACAAATAAATTAAAAACCTAACAATGAATTTAACAGATAACCATATAATTGACTGTAGGTGTTGAGTGCCTGAATCTCTGGGCACTCTGAATCTAATTCTGAGGAACAAATTTTCTGTGCTGCTGCCACTCTAGAACCTGGTGCAGCTGCAGCCATTCTGGAGCATGGTGCGGCCACCACCATTCCAGAACATGTTGCTCTGTGGCTTTCTCCTCAAAGCAAAGTCTTTCACTTTTTCAGTTTTGAGGGTGCAAAGGGTAGAGACTTGCTGCTTTTTGTAATGCCTTCAGGCCACCTTTTCTAGTCTAATGTTCCTTCTAAGCAACGCAGATCTCCTCAACTCTATCTTTGTAGTCCACAGCTTTACTGGCATTTCTTTTCTGGTCAAATGCACAATGTTTTGAATCATTCTGCTGGACTCTTTACTCTTGATTCCAACATAAATCTGGCTAAAAGTCCCCAACAATAGCCATGCCAACACCTCAATATTCAACGTCCTTGAAATTTCTTCTGCCAGGTTAATTAGTCCACTGCCCTTAACCTCAATCTCAGGCAAAGTCTTTGGACATGGGAAAAATACAGACAAACTTTTTGCCAAGCAATAACATACTTCATCTGAAGTCTAGCACCTATGCAGTCCTTCCCAGCAGAAATCTCTTGAGCCTGGTCTTTACCAGCAGAATTTCCATCAGCCTTGTCTTCTGAACTCAAAGCAGAATCTCCCATACAGAACAGCCTAAAGTGTTCCAGTGCTGCTCTTTCAAGCAACATCTCCAAAGCTTTCCAAACTCTTCCCACAAGCCATTCCCAAAGGCTCTTGAACCCCATGATCAGGTATAGTCACAGCAATGACCTCACTCCTGGTACCCAAGTCTGTCTTGGTTACTTTTCTCTCATTGCTGAAACAAAGTACCTGATACCCAAAATTAAGAAAAGAAAGGTTAATGTACTTCACAGTTTGTGAAGATTTCAGTCCATAATAAGCTGGCTCCAAGGCAGGGTGGCATGGCACAGAGGCAACACTTCAAAGTAGCAGAAGAAAAAACAAAAGCAAAAAACAAAGTGGCAGAAGACTGAAAAAGGAGCAAGATAAAAAGAGGGGGTAAGAAAATCTCTTTTCCTCCCTTATATTGTGGGCATGCTACCACTCCACCCTCCCAGAGTGGGTGTAGCAATCACACCATCTCTGTGCCCTCCACCTTCACAGCCTCAGGATGTGTACAAAGTAAAGACCCTGACTCTCTGCTGAGTCACTTAGTTAAACTTCTAAACTTCTCAAGTTGACACAATGTATCAACCATTATAGCAGTGTGCAGTCGGGTATTACTTAGGTCTCAGTATTCTTTTACTTTTGTTTCTGGAAGTGCCCAGTGTTGGTAATTTCTGAGACTTTGAGGATCCTACCTCTAGTTGAGCCTGACCACTCCATGATTTGAGGGCAGCTTGGCTTTCTTCATCCAGGTAAGACAGTTTTCTCTCAACTGTCTGCTTTCCAGCATACACAGGTTATATCAACTCCATTCTCTCCATCTTGGCAATTATACACACATAATATATGCATGCTTTTAAGTCCTTTTACTGTACATTCGCTGAAATTTCAGAAGAAAGTAAGTTAAGTGCATATATTCAATCTGCTATATTTCCACAAGGAGTTTTGGTCTCTTAATCTTTAAAATGAAACATTAAACTATCTTATGGGGTTGGTATGACTATTGAAAGAGATTTATATATACAGACAAAATCCTACTATCTACTCACACACACATACAAACACACATTCACCTGCTCACATATACCCCTCCCCACCCCCCATAGGTGATGTAAATTCAATCAAGGGTAGCATTCAGATATGGATAATTCAGATAAGGAGCAATATGTATGGGGCACACTCTAAGTCCATGATGAGATAATATAATTGACTACAGGAACCCTGAGGATATTTAGATAAGAAGCATCAAACTTTGTCTTGAAAGACACTATTAAAACAGGACATACATTTATAATTAGTTGTGTATCTGGGGAGATATTGGGATTTGAATAGGACAATATTAGTAAGCATTAACAGAATGTGGTCTATCGCCTGACTTGTGAAATCTAGTAGTAGAGGAAGATCACAGTTCCCTGTTAATTAGGACCACCTACAGTGTTGGAAACCTTCCTGAATGATCAAAGTGGAGGCACACTTCACCCAGGAGATGCTGACAAGCTCTTCAGCTTGTTAGCATAGAATAACTTTCCACTAAGTGCTTGATGTGTGAGCTCTTTTATGCTCTGCCATAGTTTTGGTTTAATACTTTGTGAAGTGATACCGCTTATATAAACAATGATGGTTATGTGGGAAATTGATTCCTACTAGTGCCTCTCTGTATATCATTTAACATCAAATACATTTTCATTTCTTCCTGACGCCAGAATTTTAAGATACTTTACAGTATTAAGAATGTCACTCCAGTTTTTTAATTTGCAGTGGAAATTATCTAGAACTTCAGAGAGATAACCCCAATTACTTAGGAAATCATCTTTTCTCTTTGCTGACTTCACAACAGCATAAATACTGGTCCCTAATGTTCAATTTCAAGGAACTGAAAAGAATGCAGTCTTGGTTTGAGGCCTCAGATCAATGACTTTCTGGGCTTAAGAGAAAAAAATTGTTAAGCTTCTTGTCTATGTAGATAGGCTGTGGCATAGTAGGAAGAACATTTCCTTTGGATTAGATAAACATGGGTTCGAATCCCCACTCCACCACATGGACTATCTGTGTGCCTTCATGAGTGTTACTTCATCCTTTAGTGTCCAAAATGAGGGTCATAATACCAACTGCAAGGGTTGCTTGAAGGCATAAAAGGGAAAAGTTGATAAACCAACTGTCTCATTTGGGCCCTTAATCATTTTTAACTGTTACAAATAAACAGGTACTCTAAAAGATCTACTCTGTTTTTATTGTAAATCAAATATATAACTCCTTAAAAATTGGTTTAAAAAGAAACATAGTATTCAAAACAAATGTATGTATATATAGTATCATTTAAATAATTCTGCTTCCTTCAACTTACTACATTTTAGAAGTCAATTGAATTCCTTTTGCTAACGAGCATCTATTGAGCACTTAACGTGCCAAACTCAGCTCAAGGAGCTAGAGACAAGGACCTGGAGATCCTCAGCAAGTCATGGGGGCCTCTGACCTTCCTTGTAACAGGATGTCCTTCCTCTGTGAGCTTATGGAATTGATGTGTTACTCTCCACGATGCTTTTGTAAATTGCTGTTATAAATGTTCAACTAATAGCAAGGGAATGAGCAAATACATTTTTCCTTTACATTTTGTGTCATATCGTGATGATTTTTGACTGCTATTGCTTTGTAATATCTCTGTTGGAGAATAGAGAATGGGCAAAATGAAAACATGAAGGTAAAACCAGTGGCCAATGCAACTGCACATCCTCCTGGGTATAAAAGAGGAGGAGTCTCCTCAAGGGCAGGGCACTGCCTAGGTAGTGTCCATGGTCATCTGCAGCTCTCTCCTCATCACCCCACCATGCCCTGTTTCTGTGGCCAGGGAGCAGTGACCAAGATGTGTGAAAGGTTCTATCCAGAAGTGCAACTGGAGGAGCAGGCAGGGGACAAGCCTTCCTCCTCCAGGCACCAGGGAGCCTGCAGAGGACTCTGATCAGGGAAGCCATGTGGTCATATCAGTGTTTCAGGATGGTAACTGTTTACGGTGGAAAGTGGACTGTGGGTGAGAGATGTGTTAAGGGAACCAATTAGGAAGCTATTGCCTTATTGAACTTTTTCATATAATAACTATATGTTATTCTATAAAGTATCTCTAAGGGATTCAGACTGCTAGAATATTTATGCAATATTCAACACAATTTTACTCCCTATTTTCCTTCACTCCTCATTAGTATATGCAATGTGATATAAATATATATATATATATTTGAAATACAAAAAGAAATTATGTAAAAGACACATTGCCAACAATTCCTCTCAAAATATTCACCTCAATTTGCGTATACTTATCCTAACATTCTTGACAATGTGTCTTTCACTGTAATAATTTTTTCTTAAATTTAAGCATTCAGCATATTTTCCAATCACCCTGTGTATGTTTATATGCTTACCTAATAGAAAATTAAAATTCGGTCTAAGTCTAAACTTAGATATTCATCATAATCTCAACTCTTCTAAAAGAATAAAATAAATATTCACAAGTTCATTTTGTCTGTATATGAAGTCTTATTTTTGAATGTAAAAGATGTGCAAAAATCTGCTGAGTGCCAGGTCCATGGTACCATTTGTTTATTTTATAACAAAAGATTAATATTAGAGGTGTAAATACTAACTGTGATATTTATTAAGTTGTAAAATTTCAAACTACATTACACTCATTGCACTCATCTAGCATGCTCTATAATTAGTTTAAATATATGCATGTGTATATAAGAACATATCTGTGAAAATTCATTGAACCTAAACTGCCTAACAGAAAATTACTAATAGACTTTCCTCAAGTTGCACTTTGGAAATTCATCCTTTTTAGAAGTTGTAAAGTATTCATAAAGGTTGAAAAAATGTGCAAAAATTTGCATTGATGGATGTTTTCTTATCCTCCATCAGGAAATGATGTACTTGAAACTCATTATAGATCTTCATAGAAACTCGACTGAACGTGCCTTGGGCTTTGTGTTCATCAGCACACACTGAGTTGACTGCATAATTCATATCTCTTGTGTCACATTTAATGTATAACATGCACTTCCTGTTAATTATGAAAATAAAAACACATATTCTAAGAGCATAATTACAAAAATGCTGCAAAAAGTTATAAATTTGAAGTTTAATAGCTGGTTTCTCTTAAAAAGATATAAAATAGGAGAGTTCTTTTCTATTACTTTTTAAAATCAATTTAACAATGCTTCCTTTTTCCCCCTTCTACCTGACTTTACAGAATGATATAGAGACTCCATTACATAGGAAACAGGAAATAATAGAGACAGAGGAGTTACCAACTCTATCATCTAGAAACATTTAGACAAATAAATAAAATGAACTCAGAACTTTGCAGGACAGAACCGAGATTGTTCTCTGGATATGAAGACCAAAGCAATTTACTGATTGATGCTTATTTTTCTCTTGTAAGGCATAATTTTAAAATGTTTATAGTGCATAGAAAAACAAAATTCCATGAAGACCCCAATCCTATTAGTCCTCCTGCAGTCAAAATTCTTTCAGATAACATCTCCCCTTGTAAAGAGGAAATATATCATATATTAAAATCCTAACTACTTGGTAACCATAATTTGCTTTGAGGGGAACTTTTAAGTATCTAGTAGGGCTCATAAATCTCGAACTGCATGAGAAGTTATAAACTCTATTACAGTCTAAGTTTTCGCACCTACATAATATACAAGCTCTAGCTATGTGATTCAGCCGCACTATTTGGTTACTAATTAACAAGTATAGTATTAAAAATTAATTAGCTATATAATTAAAATTGCATACTTGTCATAGGTAGTTATTGTACATCTTTTCCCTGAATTCACAGAAAAGAGACTTTTTGGCATTAAACTTTGGGGGGATAATTTGATTTACTGATTAAGAACATGGGCTGAACTGTTTGACTGTCACCAAGGAGGAACTTTTTTACATAGATACTGAAAAGATGAGTGACTCTTCTGTGCCAAAAATAAGAAGAAAATTATGTGTTTTATTTGCTAATACATATAATATTCAGAAATTTACCTACACGTGTTATCAGAACCACCATGTTTATAAAAGTGAATATAAAAATTCCTGTTTTCAGGAATAGCAGATAGGTTTTATCTAGTTAATAGCTTCCAAAATGTCAGTTTGGATACCTACCATACTTATTTGAGTTTAGCAAATAATACTAGTAATATTAGCTATTATTATTAAGTGCCCATAAGTAAAGCAAGTGGTCTGGGCACTCAATATTTACAGAGTTCAAATAAAAGTCAAAGACAGGAGTGTAGAAGTTTGGATTGAAGGAAACACCAAATAGAGAGTCATTCATTCTCTTTGTGCAGGGTATATAGGTCAGTTTTCTCAGTGCTGGGACAAAACTTAAAACACCCACAATTTGAAAGAGAAGAGATTTATTTTAGCTCACATCTTGAAATGTTTCAGTCCATGGTGTGCCTGCTTTGAGGCAGAAGCATCATGGGAGCAGGGCATCCTGGAGCAAAGCTGCTCACTTCACATGGCCAAGAAGCAGAGCAGAGAAGCACACCAATCCCAGATAAACTCTCGAAGTCACACCTCCCCGACCCATCTCTTAACAACACGTTCAGCTACGAACACAGTGCGTTAATCCACCGATGAGTGTAGCTCCCACCATGATCCCATTGCCTCTCCAGGAGTTCCTTAATCCAGTCAACTTGATAATTAGGATTAACTGGCACAAGTGATCCCAGAAGCATTGTGTGGATAATTGAGATGCCCCTCAAATAGAGATGGTTAGTGAGTGGTGGACCACCCAAGACAGGAGTTGAGGATAGAGCTCTGGTCTTGAGCTGTGAGTCATCTGCACATTATTATAGAGTCTGTTCTCTAGGTGGACTGGGATGGAAGAGCATCCAGCCCAACACCACCAACTTGGGCAGAAAACACATGTTTCTCAACTGTTTTTAGCGTTCATCAAGATAGAAGCATTCAATGTATTCCTAGATAAAGAGAGAAAACTGATAAAGTGCTAGAAAGCTGATTGGGTAGAAAAGAACACCATACTCAGATTTTGTTTTTCATTAATTTATAGTTCTCGAAGATGAAAATCTGTCACCAAACTTACATATTTGCATATTTTATTTCATACTTACGTGTTTTAGCACTCCTAGATGTTAACTTAAATAGGTATAAAATCCTACCACTCAGTGAATTATCTGAATATTTTTCTTTACTCAGTTAGAACTGCTTCTTTGTGATCATTGTACATTTAATATATATTTGAGATAACTCCAGTATGTCCATTTCTGTTTCATAAGGAAACAACTGAATAACATTTTAATAAAGATTTTCAAATACACTTACATACTTAGGTTTTCCTGATTGATGGCTTTCTTAAAAATGTGTAGGATGAACATACAAGTTTATTTTTTTTTTAGAATTTGCTTAAGTATCTCAGACATAATAAAAAAAAGTTTAGGTTTATTTTGTTTTTTGTTTTGTTTTGGGTTTTTTTGGTGGTGTTGTTTTTAAGATGAAATGATTTCTGGGCCTGGACAAATTGCTTAAACTCTCATAACTTCTGTTTGCTTTATTTTTAATTGAAAAGAAACTTTTCTTATAGTATATAAGGAGGATAAAATGAGATAAGGCAAGTAAAGCACACAAGTGCTATTAAATCATGACTATACTATTCTTAGAGCATATTATTATGGACTGTTATATATGTTCTATACAAGAAGCCAAGAATATGCTGAAATCGTGCAATCACATTCTCAAATTTAAATATAACACACATTAGTTGAGGACCTACATCATGTAGTTCCTGCTTTTAAGGAATTTGTAATTGAGTAATGTAATAAATAACATATGTCAAAACCAATTTATATTAGGAAAACAACTAGTATATATGGTATTTTCCAACTGAAATCTGGTCTATCAGCAGTTCATAGATGACAACTTTGGTAACACAGGGAAAATACTAATAACATTTACAATTTAAAAATAAAAAACTACTTTAAAAGAATTTAAAGTCATGAAATTAACTTTTTATTGAATAGTAAACTTTAAAAATCTCATCCTGTTTCTTTAGGTACAGCTAATTATCTCCTTAATTTTAAGAGTTTTTAAAGTGTAAGTTATTTTTAAGGCTCCAGTTGAGACTGTCACCTTCATTAGCAGGAACCTGATTCTCATTAGTCAAATGAGAGACAGATCGTAGTAAGGAATAGTCTAATCTTTCCTCAGAAAGAAGTTTTCTTTCTTTCCTTTTTTTCTTTTTCTTCTTCCTTCTTCCAAAGATTTATTTTCCAATTTGTTTCCTCTGTCACCCATGATTGATCAATAAGGAGCTGTGATTTCACTCCGTGGAGAGCAGGTCGGGGTAGAATCCACCACAGAGGACACTAAGAGTTCAGTGCAGCCATTTCTGAAGTGGAGTTTGTTTTGCTAATGATCTGTTATGGAATCCAGAGCTCATTTCAGTCTTCACTTTTCTCTCAATATTTTGGCTGTTTCATAAATGTGTTGGGTATTCTTCATACCAAGGATTGGGCAGATACTAAAAGACAATAATTATAAATCAGTGGGATAAAGGATTATTCCCACATGCAGAACAATAGAGCATAGAAGATGGGCTTAACCCATCTAAGGACAAGATGATGGGAAGGTTTTCTGGAGAACGCCACACTGAGGGTCATAAAAATTAGTAGCAATTACCCAGAAGGAATGTGTGCATGTGTGTGTTCACATGCATGTATGTAGGCTGGGATTGGGACTGAACTTTCCACAAAGAAGTCATTCATGATGAGCAAAATATACTCAAAGGCATTGAAAAGTGCTTTTGCTGTTTGGAGGAAATAAAACTGGGAAGAGTAGCCATATGTCAAATTATGGAAAGCCTTATATGAAATGTTGAAGTACCTAGTTCACATTATAGATTTTTATATAGAGAGAAAAAATTAGCAGGAATTTAGGCACCTAAACACCTAATTCCATCTCTAGAGCCTCAACAATATTTATATCCAAAAGTTTGAGAAATACACCATATTTGATTTTTCTATTTATATTTATCCCCATGTTATCTTGTCTAATGTCATGCTTTTAAACCACCAGTATGCTCTCGGTTCTCACACAGTTATCTCCAATCTCACCCTATCCTCTGAACTCAGTTCTCACATTTAACTGCCTACTTAATGTTCCCAGTGAGGTTTCTAGTGGAGACCTTGAACATATGCCCAGCACAGAAAATCCACCACTACCTCCAAAACTGCTCCTCCTGCGATTCTCTTTGCCTCATTCAATTACAACTCCAAACTTCTAGTTGTCTAAGATGAAACCTGGCTTCTCATCTCCATATCTGACATTTCAGGGTATCTTTTGGGATCCTCCCTGAAAGAATCATCAGAGTCAGCTTCTTCCTTTTATTGCTACCAGCCTCAACTGAGCAACTATCCTCTTTCATCCAAAGACTTACAGTGTTTTCCGGCTGAGCTCCCTGCCTCCCTGATTATCCTATTGATTGTCCAAACACGGCTCCTTTCTGCATCTCCCACCTCCTCTAGAGTAAAGCCTGAAGCTCTTACCAATCCTAAAAGTGGTCCAGGACTGGCCCCCTGTGGCCTCTAATCTTATAACCCTCTTTCAGTCTTCCTTGGTGTTCAACAGACACCCAAGCGCACTTCTGCCTCCAGACTGGTGCACTTGCTAATCCTCTGCCTGGAAAGCACCTGCCACAGTGTTCTTGCTCTTATTTTTTTTAGTCTTTTTGGACTCATATCATTGGGTTCTTCTTGACTTCATATAAAACATTCCCTACTTACACATACACATAGGCGCGCACACACACACGTATGCACACAAATGTAATACCACCAGATGAGACGCTCTAGCTTCCTTCTGCCTCTCAACCCTTCAAACCCAAAGTTACAAGCTTTCTGAGAGCAGAAACCAAGCCTTGGTCATGATTCAGTTTCATCTTTGTATCCTAAGGTCCAGCACAGTTTCTCATATATCTGGCTATTCAAATGAGGCAAAACGAATGGTTTTGCTAATTCATTTATACTTCTGAAACACAGAAATAATACAATCTTCACTTTAGACAGAAATGACTCCTTTATGACCTACGCCCTCTTCTGAATCACAACTCTTTAGGTTACCATTCTAATGAGAAGGACAAAGTGACCCAGGTCAGTCCATGAAAGAAAATGAATCAGAGGCCACCTACTGCATGCAGCAGTCTGGAGCTCACCTTACCACCTTGTCATACGGGGCCTGAGTCTCCAACAGGGACCAAGGCGGATTTACTGAGAGGCTCAATTTCATGAACCCCTTCTAAGGTCCAATGCCTAGTTGCCTATTCCTAATTCTTCTTTTTCTTTTTGAGAAATCTGTACCAAATCTTTACATCTGAAAATCTTGTAAAATGTTGGTGAAGTGGAAATTCTCCTAATATAAAAATGGAAGAAAAATAAGTGTGCTGCGTATGTCCTTGTTTTCTCTCTGACCTCCTCGGGCATCTGAATGCTCATCAAACTTCTGCAATTCTACTGTTCTGAAAAGATCCGACCTTAAAATCTTTTTCAGCATAGATTGGTTGTGTCTCCTTTCTTATCATTAAACATAACAACTCTCATTCTCATTTTTTTCCAGAATTGTTTAGCAAACATATTTCTGCTTCACAAAATTGGATCATTCTTATATTCTGCCAGGTTTTATTGTCATTCACATTTCTGATTCACAGCAAGTTTCTTACTGTTGTGTTCTTTTTTTATCTACATTTCTTCTTCTAATGTAAAATATCAATAGTCAACTTCTATCTGTGGGATCTGTGATTTACTGAGAAGGCTTCCGTTTGTCTGCTTTATCATTCTTTCTCAGGGCTGCTGTTCGCTGCTCTGTTTCCTTTTAAGTCCTGACACAGCACTTAGCATTGGAAGCACAAGATGAATACATGAAATGTAAATCCAAGGAAAATTACCTTTGAATGGCCTATGGTGCCTGCTCCCATAAGGAGTTCAAAAGTGCCTGTTCATTCATAAATTCAGAATCTCTAGATTATATTATTCATAGACTCACCACGACATAAATTTGTTATAAATATAGCATTTATAGAGTGAATACTAGACCTGAATTGCCCCCATGGACTTTATCTAGAGTCAAGAAACTGAACGGATTCTTGGCTTCTTGAAAAGATTGTTTAGAAACCCTTCAGAGTGAAAAGCTCTTAAATCTATAAGTTTATGCTTTCAATCAGCCAGGATCTTATCTATTGATATGCAAGGTTTAGGAAGAATGAATCAAGTGCTCACAAATCTAAAATGTGGGATTTCTGATTATTTCAGCATTTTACATTCCTATAAACTTCCTTCTGGAACATGAGCATGTATTAACCAGCTGATTTTTGTGGAATTTCATGAAAGAAAATGGTTTTTCCTTAATAGCTCATAAATCAGCACGAAGGATGTCACATGAAGTTGCTTTGATAGTGCTCTGTGGAAGAACCTGTGTTTAATATGTGCATACTACATATTCTGTACCCAACGGGATCCTACATCTGCTATATTATTTCCTTGCCAGCTTTTCTTCACAGAACCTCCAAATTGTTCAGGAAGAGAAAAAAAGAATAGACAGAAAAGAACCACTTGTCTCTAGACCCTCTCTCCAATTGGGACTGGCCCTATCATACAGGAGTGAAGTCCTTCTTCTTCATCAGGACTCTAGAGATATTTTCCTCTTTCATTTCTTCCTTGAAATTCCTATCATTAGAGTCCTGTGTTGGGGCTGGATCAGAGTGGGATCATTGGTACAGATGACAGGCACAGTCTCAAACATTGAACCGAGAAGGGCAATTCCCAGTTTGCTGCTAGCATGGCTTCAGTTGTTTCTAAGTCTTACGAATAGGCCTTTCAAATAAAAAGAGTAGAACCTCAGGCTCAAAGCCTTCAGTAGTTTACAGTTAACCAGTTAGAACTCAGTGACATAGCTCTGTTTATTGACAGGTAACATTGTCTTCTGTTCAAGAGGAATTATTCTGATTTCTCATTTACAATAGTTGCTATGGTTTTTGAAGTCCCCCAAACTCATGTGATAGACTGCTCCTCCACATGCTGGTGTTGGGAAGTGGGAGCCAGTGAGTGGGAAAGGCTTGGGTCATGGCGGGCAGAGGCCTCCTGAGATTAATGCCTTTCTTACGTGAATGAGTTCTTGTTCTCTCAGAACTGGACTCATGACCACAGGAGTCGGTTGACGTAAAGTGAGGCCACACCTTGTGTTATTCCTGTCTCCACACACTCACTCACTCCTCCACTTTCTCGTATCACCTGAAACCCCCGCCCATGCCATACTGGAGAACTTTCCAGCCTATCAACCTGTGAGCCACAGTCAGTCTCTGTTTTTAAGAAATTGCTGTCTCAGCTATTCCATTATAGCAACAGAAGATGCACTAAGATAATCGTAATACAGTTTTCTACTTTGCTAAAATTGAGGCAAACACCAAATTATTTAAAATAATAATAAGGAAGCTAATACAATAGGAAAAAAAATGGAAGATGGTAATGAGAATGACAAAAAACTTAAGAAACATGAGAATAAGTAAATGATACTATTGAACAGAGGCTTCTATTATAATAGTCTTTGCCTAAAATAGAAAAATTCCTCTGTGGTTCCTCAAATTTTCCTGATGACTTGGATTATATTTTCCCATAGCAAATGATCTGTTTTGAAGGACAGCAAAGATGTTGCTACATAAACAGAAGGGAAGCTGTGGCTGCAGTTGGTGAGGAGACAGAGCATATTAATGGGTGGCCACAGGTCCAGGGGGTCAGAGCAATGAGGGCCAAACTGGGAAGCAGGCACTGGCCCCTCATTCTGATAGGGCTTCACTGAGCCACCTGGCAGGGGAGAATGTTAATCCCAAGGCAGACACCTAGAGGTCAGCGAAGAGTTGAAAATAAAATAACACCCATCTTCAAGATGGAAGAACAACAGCATCGCTACTTCTAATTCATTCCTCTAACCTCAATTACTCATGCCTTAACTCAGCTCCCTTTGCATAACTCAGGCTCTCAATAATTCCCTCCATGTCAACCTTCACTCCTTAATACGGACCAAGAAAACCCACTTGTTGCACTCGACTACTAGATTCCAGGAATCCTCCCAGGAATGTCACACCCTTTGACTCCTGCATGTGTCTTTGCCCCCCTTTCTCAGCACTACGTTATAGACAGAGTACGGACTGCACAACCTCTGCAGCCAACATGCCTGAACAAAACTGCCATCCACTTCACTGAGCAGGGGAAGAAGTGCTGATACCAATGCAGCCAGACTTCCTGACAATCAAACAGAAAAGGATGAAGTTTCAGAGAAAATGAAATCAGTGTGTTTGCCCAAGGTCTAAAGTTTAGAGACAAAGAACAGAACATAAAACCGGGACCTACAGCTAATACAAAGGGATCAGGAACAGAATTTTAACTGCATCAGAAGGTTTAGTGAGACCTCTAGACATCAGTTAGTCTTTTTCTTATCCGGGACTGTTTTTAGAAGAACCTTCAACCATCTGGGGGTTATTTCAATGAGATCTGCTGTTCAGCGCCTAAAAAAAAAGAAAGAAAAAGTAAAACATTGGCTACTAATTGGAAATGTTATTCGAGCACTCTTTAAAATTCTCTCGAAAATTAATGAGGGTATATAGAACATAAAGATGCACAGAGGGAGACAAGCGGTACCAGGAGACATCAGAGCATCTTACATAAACGCAGCTGGTAAACAACTCCACGACATGCATAAAAATGGTGATGGGATTATAGTCTCAAGAACACCTCAGAAGGGTTTTAAATCCCGGAGCAGCCTTTTAAAATTTTGCCACAGACTTCAGGTCTATTGTGATATTGAACCAACAATTTGTGCCTGCATAAACAGTTTGTTCCACTTTCCTCTTTAATTATATATTGTGACTGCTGAATATTAATCTCATTCTTTTTTGAAAGGGAAATGTGTATTTTTGTCTGTCATTCAAAAGGCTCATACATCTTCAAATCCGAAGCAGATTCATCCAATAATGTGTCACTACCCCAGCTACCTTGGGGTTGCCAGTGGGCTTTATGAATAGGAGGCAGAAAGGCAGCAAGAGGACCTTGAACTCATTAAATATTTTATGAATGGTTCCCATTTCCAGAAAAAGTATAAATTTGTTTTCCAGATCCACTCTCTCTCGATCTGTGTCCATGATGGAAAATGCAGGCGTTCTTTTATCTTACCAAGATCTTTCTTTTATAGAAGATAGAAAAAACAGAAGACAATTTGTATCAATTAGCTTAATGCTCCCAATATTAAGTTACATTTTAAATTTATGTATTAATCTGAAACCACCTGAAATGAATGCAAACTAGACAACATCATGTGCCAACTCCTCCCTGACCATAAGATATCTAAATATACAATGAAGCAGTTTTTTCTGTCTCTTTTTAACTCTAAAACTTTACTTTTTCACTGAAGGTATAAGAACTACTTACTGCTGTTGAACTCAGCTACGTTTTTGCCAACAGGTTTGTCTCTCTTTTCTCCATGACTACATACAGAAATATCCATGTCCCCATGGACACCCTGCAGAGATATGGAAGACGGTTGCATGCATGGAAGTAACCTAAAGAAGCACACAAAAGGAAGAAGGCTTAGGGAAGACAGCAGAGTCAGACAGTTTGGGGTAAGAGAAAGAATGGCAGAAAGACATAACTTAGGCTTTACACCCAAGCCATGAATCCAGAAAGAAGAAAATTCATCTCCAGCAACTTACAGTATGCAGACCACTTTTCAAACGCATGGTCCAGTTCTTTGTCAGTCTTTAAGGATTGCAGACGTAGTGATTTTGTGACTAATATATGGTTTGCATAATTAAAATTGTATTTTGAAAGCCCTTTGAATTTCAAAGTACATAGAATTATCCTTCGCATAGTCCTCAATCAGAGAAATCTCGTAGAATAAAGCTGCACGTCAGGACATAGATCTTTTAATTTATGATTTACTTAATTCATCATAATATTTACCACTACTACTTACTCCAAACAATATTGATCTGCACTTTCCCAAAGCAAGTTTTCCAGATCTGGATCGAACCTGTCTCTGCTAGCAACAGTTTCTCTAGGAAGTAGTTCTATTTAAAATGTTTTATAGGCCATCTAGTTATTTGCTCATTGTTAGGAATAGTGGAATTGACTATAATAGACAAGCAGCCTCAGCTGGCTGCTGGGAGTAAACCTAGACTTGGTATTATTAAAAGGATAGATGGTATATTCTGTGCCCTATGGAAAATAGTTTGATAATACATCTTGACCCAGAACTTATTAAAAAATCCATTATCTTTTTAATTCAAGTTTATAATACCCTTTGGAATTTCAATTTAGGTATTTCTTACCAAAATAATAGGTAGCTTTATTACTGAACATGGGAAATGCAGTCTCTCATATTGACAACTCTTATAGGAGAGTTTTTAATTTATTATTGACAAACTCATGTTCTTATTCTTAAAAAAAAAAAAGAAAAAGGAGAGGATGTATCTTTTCCTTCAGAGTAAACCTCAGATTGACTTGACTTTGCTTTGCGTTAATCATATGCTGGTGCGCAAATTCTATTTATTGGGCTGTTAATCTTTGTCTAACAGGACCTGGCACCATCCTGAAGAGGTTCATGAAGTCCTTACCCCGAAGCCAGCTGACACTGAAAACAACTACACACACATCACACATTGAGAAAGTACAGCTTTGTTTGCACATAACCTGGACGGTTAACAAAATTCCCCTGGCGACATCAAAGTTCTCACGTGGCCATGGGAGACTCAGGCTCCTTGTCTCATCACAGCAAAAGAGCTAGCCGGAAACTGGACACCTGCTTCCCTCCTTCTAACACACTTAAAAGACAAACACATGTTCCATTGAAAATAACACCACTCTGCTCTGACATGTTTTCTTCCCAGGCGCCTGGCTTCAAAATGTGCCTGTATTCATCATGTGGGGCAAGATAAGATACCAGGTGATAGCTATGCGGCCAGCCTCCTGGAAACTGGCAGTCAGAATGGCCACTGACTGCCATTTCTCAACACTTCCTGCAGTGTTTCCAGTGTTCTCAGACCTCCCCCCTCCCACCCCAGCTGTCAAGGGTTTAAGGTTCCTCCTGTGCTACACTAGCACAATGAACATTTCTCCGGGGTGTGGTGAAGAGCTGTAAAAGCAGCATACCTTCTCCTGCCCTGCCCTCAATTAGCTGGTGACCCCACTGCACTTCTACAACCTATTTCTAACTAGCATCCTGTAACAAACTATTTGTCTGACTATTGAATGTTTCTATTACTGCTCTAACTGGGGAATTAGTGAATCTGGTTGAGAAACTCAGTGTGATTACACAGTGGACTGATCATTTCACGCTCACTCGGGCCACAAATTTCTCAAATGGATGCAGTCAGTGAATACATGATATACGTGGAGGTTTTTTGTTTGTTTGCTTGTTTTATTGGGTTGTGCTTTTATTTTTTTATTTTTTTGGTTTTTGGGTTTTTTGTTTTTTTGGGTTATTTTTGCTCAGCCTGAGAAACTCTTCAAAGGCCTTTCATTCATCACAAATTGATTGTTATCAAAAAGAAAGCATCAAAACCACAGATACATCTCTATGGGATTCTCATAACTGGGTAAGTTATTAAATAACTTCAGCTATTTGTGGAAGGGAAACATTTAGAAAAACCAGTTCAGTGTCTTACAGATAACAATGTTTTACTCACTTTTGTGTCTGGACTTTTTTTAAAATGCTTTTCTTCACAATGTATTTAGCGCCAACTTTCCCATGAGGATTACACTGATGAGATTACCCAGCATGATTTCCATTTAGCATGAGTGCCCTAGAGGCAGGATTGATGCCTTTTGGGGAGGGAGAAAGTGCTTCAAACTATTAGCACTTAGGGTACACATTAGCTTATCTTAACTACTCTTCATTAAAATAGTTGAGCAAAAGAGAAAGTACCCTTTGGCTTTAATTTTCTTTTAATTGTTGCACGCATAATGTATTATTATTTCTTGAAGAATGTGGTTTTCCAGAAGTTTTCAACCTTTTCCATTATTTTTCTTAACACTGTACATTTATTGTTATTAAAGTACGATCACTTATTCCCTTTCCAAGAAAAATGGATCTTTTTAAAAATTAATGATGTTATGTTTTCCCATTGCTAAGTCAAAGAGTGAGGAGTGAGAAATTTTCCAGTAACTTTACAGATATCAGAAATGGGTGAGGCACAATGGGTGTAAAAACCAGCCAAATTTAAGTGGGGCTTAAGGAAATATTTTTTAAAATGGAAAACAACATAGATAGAAAATTGCCAAAGGTAGGGTCACCAGAGGTAGGTTGATTATGTTAGAGATAGTGAAGAGGCTACAGAATCAAGAACCCATCTTTGTTATGAAATAAATATGCAGTATTAACACAACAGGTAAGGGGATAAATGAGCATTCAAACTAAGTATCCATGGCACTGGAATTTAACGCATATGTCCTAAGATTCAGAGAACTAATAAAAGAGATAAATGACCAATGCTAAGTACCATACCGTAAGTTTCTTTAAAAATGAATTGATATTTCACCTGAAAGTAGTCGTGCTAGCTGATCAATACCAATAGCCAGATGGTAAACTGGTAAATGCTGTGAAAGTCAGAAATATACATATGAACAAGGAATATTTGGAAAGGAAAATATATTTGGAAGTATTTCTTTAGCATCTTCAGCATATTTTCTCAAAGCTTTCACCAAAGCCAGGTCTTCTCACAAACCCAAACTATTTCCATCAGAGTAGTGATGTCTCTTAAGTGATGATGCTATTAAAGGTAGTATTCCAGGGTTTCCTGCAGCCATGCCTCAGAAGCACTGGCTTCCATCATTCTATACCCTGAGGATCTGAAGACCATGAGACAAGAGAGAAATCACGCAGAATATGGCTAAGATGATTGTCTTAGTCATTTTCTCATCACTGTAATAAAATATCTGACACCTGATACTTAAAGAGAGGTTTATTTTGTCTCACGTTTTAGGAGTTTCAGTCCTTGTGATATAGGAAAAAGAAACTCCAAACCTAATAGATGTTCATGTTCTCTAAAAGTGAGGAATGAATTCTGGGAACTGTGGAGGTTATGAGTAGAAAGAATTTATTGAAAGGAAGAAAAGTTTCTGTCTAAGACACAGAAGGGGGCCTGGAAAGTGGGTTGCCCACTGACCCCACTTCTGAAGGGTAGCAAAGCCACAGGTAAGGCAAGTTCAAGGTGGACAAACTATAGTTATCTAATAAGATTACAAGTACAGTTGCTTAAGTTAATAGTGATCCAATGGGAAATCACAAGGTGGGTGTGAGGTGGGACAAAACTATGGTGAACCAATAAGATTACAGCAAGTATAGTCGCTTAGGTAATATTGATTAAATGGTATTAAATTGGGAAGGAAGTCACATAGCACGAACACACAGGCCAAGCAAAGACTTTCCTGGAAAGGTTGGGTTATGGAAGTTTATTCCTCCACTCCAAGGTGATTGACGCCTGTTTAGAGTATCAATCCCTGTTGTTCATCCCTAGGGGAAGTATACCGGTGTAGTCTTTCCTCTTTTCTTGAAGCCTGGCTTTGTCTTCTGCATTCACCTTTTGAGGGCCCAGTCCTGTCTGACTGCCCACAATATTTCTAAATAACTTAGGTATCTAGAATACTTGCATGGTGCACTAGCTCTGGGCAGAAGTAGCATGGCAGAAGGGTCTGGCAGAGAAACGCAACTCACCTCTTAGCAGATAGAAAGCAAGGGGAGAGAAGAGAGGAGCCAGGAAGGGTGGCATGCAGTTTCAGGTCACACTCACTGTGACCCACCTCTTCATACCAGACCCTACCTCCTAATGTCAAGTCAACTATAGCACCCCTGTAATCCAACTGCCTTCCAAAAGCCCTGCCCATGAGTGCTTGAGGCTCTGGGGACCACCTAGCCACAGTATAAACCATAACAAGGACAGTAGTAGCATAAGCTAATGTTCATATAGTGTTATTGTGTAGTAAGAACTTTTTCAAGCTTTTCCTATATAATACTTTACAGACACACACACACACACACACACACACACACACACAGCTCTACACAGAGGTATACACTTTTATCACAGACACACACAGAGGTATACACTTTTATCATTCCTATCTCCAGATAAGGCGATGTGCCTCTCAGAGCTTAAAAGGCTTACCCAGTTTCACGCAACTAGTAAGCACCAGAACTGACATTCAAACCCTGACCTGTGATCTTCCCAACTATACGACTTTACTTTTGATATCTGGCATAAACTTTTTAATATATCAATGTCTCTGGAAGCTAAACAATAATAAGAATGATATTTATTGGTTCCATTTATTTGTATTTAATGCCACTTTTACTGAAATTAATACTTAATAGGTTTTCTTCTTTGAAAAATATCCACTAATAAGCATTAATAAGAAGTCATAATGCTAACTTTTTTTCTGTAAAATAAATATTACTCTGTAAAATACATGTTAAGTAAGTTAACCTATGCAACAAGTATGTTTAATGAATTAAATTAAATGACATTTTAGCCATTTCTTTTGACCAATATGTAGGTATGTACTTATTACCAAAACTATGAAAGAGATGGAAAACAGAATAAAAGAGCAAAATCACCTTTATATTGGTATTATATTATGTTTTCTCTCTTCCTTTAATCAATTATAAGGTTACATTTCAAGCATTCACTATTCTTTGTTATCAATATATTTATTGTTTGTTAAACCTAATCTAATATGTAGCTTATAGGAGATTTATGTTATAGAAAGCTAAACATTGAGTCTCAGTTTCCCAAGAGTCCAGTTTTCATCTGGAATAAGTAAAATTGCCTCTATGCTACTGTCATGATAATAGTAGTAAAAATTGATGTTAAAAACACCAATAAATAGGAGTTTTATTACAGCTTGTCCTGCATTATGCAGATATTATTTCATGTAATCCTTATAGTCACATTATCTGGTAGGCATTAATAAAGAATTGTATTCAAAATCAAGAGAGTAAAAGGAAGAGGTGGATTTTGAACCAGGAAATTTGATGAGGAAGTGCTGGGACTTCACCACTAATCTCTAAAGGGTAGTGTATATTGTGGGCTTTGACCATGATTGGCCCACACTGAATTGCGGCTCTACCACTTTTTAGTTGGTTTCTCAGATAAATCTCTAAGTCTGCAGTTCCTAATCTGTAAAATAGGAATGATACTACATTACAGTATTATGATTACATTAAGTGATGTAAGTCATGTCTAGATGCCAAGATATACTTAGCAAATAAAAACATCTACCATTTCATTAATGTTTATTGTATTCAGACTTTATGCTATCTTATAAATATTATTCATTTAGTCACCCAGGAAACAGGTTTAGAGCATCTATGCACCAGCCCAAGTGACACAGCTGGTGACAGACAGGGAAAACACGAATCTGATCCACACTGCTAACAGGGCACTGAACCAAGCCCCTGGGTGCATGCACTTTCACAAGACTGCTGAAATGAATTCTGGGCCCCACCATCCCTGGGTGAATCACAAAACAAATTTAAATTTTCCTGAGTTTATTACACCTGACTCTACATCAGTATTTCACTATAAATATGATGATTTTCTCATTATCCACTGTTAGATGAACTGTATGGTGCTGCAGAAGGCAGAAACCCTATATCTTTTCAAGAATGCTTGCATAGTGAATGAATTATGAAATTAGAAACATTATTTCCTTCCAGGGCAAGAACCCTTTTATTTACATACAGGAAGAGAGAATCAGTATTTCCATAAAAGCAAAAGACAGGCATCTTTATTGCCCATTATAAAATATTTGGGTTCCCTAAACTTAAGGTCTCTCACCTATAATGCAGCTCACATCATGTGCTGGGATTTCCTGTCTTTTTTTACATTTCTCTGTGGGAATTTGGGCCCAGGGAATCATCCCCAGGGAAACATTGGTTAGCTGTTTACTGTACTGTTGTGAATATCAAAATGTACTTTGCCTTTGATGGAGGAGTTGTGATACTACAGCAGGCTAATGAGTTAGCTTGCAAATAGGAAAACATCTCAGACCCTTTACAGTTCTTGATAACCTTTTCCTCATCACACCACACACACTGGAAATGTAAGCAAAGTACAGAGTTCTTGTTCATTTTGCTCACTGCTGGATCTGTATTATCTAAAATAATTCCAATAATTTTAACTGTTTTGACTGGTTTTATATTACCTCTAAAATTCACAAAATAATAATTATATTTGATCATCAGCACAAAAATTCATGTACGGATGTGGAATTCTTACCCATGTATACTAATTCAGTTTAAAAACCTAAATGTCCCTAAGAAGCAATCTCTTTTGTATCATGTGTTGCCCATTGATCTGGGCCACATCACCTGATTCTGTTGTCACTCACCTCACTGTGAATCCCAAGCCTTCGAAACAATGAATTGGGAAGCCCAAGGTTGTCACAGGATTCTCTGGCTCCCCTTTAGTACTAACAGCTTCCTCTCTTTTGCACTGGTCACTTTGATCAGACCTTATTTGTCTTTTTCTCTTACTAGAGACATAATACTATAGACAGAGTTGATTATAAAGAAAACAGGTTTATTTTAGCTCATGGTTGAAGGTCCAAGGTCAAGGTACCATATCTGGTGACTTCCTTCTTGCTAGCAGAGTCCTGAACCACTGTAAACAGAGTATCATATGGCAAGAGCCAGAAGACACGTGTGTGTGTGTGTGTGTGTGTGTGTGTGTGTGTATGTACCTCTCTCCTTCTTACAAAGCCGCCTGAATTTAATTATGAGGATCTGCTCTAATATCATTATTTAATACTAATCATCTCATAAAAACATCCCATCTATATACATAGTTAGATTTTCTACCATCTAAATACCTCATAGTTAGCATTACATTTCAATACATGAACTGTTCAAGAGATATGCTCAAACCATATATCTGAACCACAGTACTTTACTAGTTTTCATTTTGCTTGCCAAGGGAAATATGAAAGATGAGGAAATATGAAAACAGTATGTCAAATGTTACTGAGCAGTAAAGATGTGCTTCACTCTAAGCTGTGTTGGTCAATGAACCAATGCTTGCAGATACTTCACAAACTTCCTTGTATGGGAAAGGCTGTAGGGCAAAAAGGTGCAAAGAGGAAGAAAGTTAAATACAATTATGGAGAGCAAGGTGTTGTGGTACATGCCTGTAATACTACCTCTCAGGAAGCTGAGGCAGGAGGATTTCCTTGAGTTCGAGGTCAGCCTGGGCTACATAGTGAGTTCAAGACCAACCTGAGCTACATAACAAGACCCTATCTTAAAAAAAAAAGACAATAAGGAAGACAGATTTCATAAGGTTAACCTAGGGTAGAATAGTAGTGAATGGAAGAGTTTAATTTCTCTTCTCTCAGAGGTACCAGTTTAGACTTATTTTCTGCTAAATGATTTAAGATTAACAGACACTTTTAGACATGGAAAGCTTCAAATTGAGCCTTTTTTTAACTATGCTTCCTGGATCATACTCATTGGGCTCATTTAGCACCTCCAAAGATGTTCAACCTTAGCAAACCACTCCAACAACTGGGTTATGAACAGGCCTGCAATATTGCCATAGCCTTCCATTCAAATTTTCTGTAGATAAATGTCTTTCTCCCTCTGATCCTGAACTGCAAACTAAAGAAAAGAAAAAAATGAATTAAATTAAGAATAATTAATAGCTAGATGTAGATGCATTTACTTTAATATTATAACTGATTCCTACTTCTCTATATTTGAGCTAAAATATAGAAGACAGAATTTTCCCCTAGAATTGTACTTCTTTAACAGTTTTCCTTCCAGATTTAACATAGAGAGATGGTTTATTTTGTACTAAATAATCATTTTCTATCATCTGCACATGTCACTATTTTTATTTTTATTCCTAGATATAAGCCCAAGGTATTTACATATTTTCTTTATTGTTCTCATCTAAAATGATTTGGCTAGTGTATGTTTCATAGATGTAGTGTACAAAGTATCATAAAAAGAAATTTCTCTCAGTCTCAGTTAATAAAGCATTCTTGCAGGATACTTTAGATTTAGGCTTATTAATAATTAAACTAATTAAGGCATTTTATAAAATTGAAAATATGCATAATGCTATAGTTCAGGTCTTGAATGTCTGTCAAAAGCTCATGTGATCAACGGCCTATGGAGTTACTGGGAGGTGGCAGAGCCTTTAGAGGAGAGATCTAGTGAAAGGAAACTGGATCATTGAGGGTGTGCCCTTGAAAGAAAGAGTAGGACCTTAACTTCTTCCTTTTTTTCCTTTGCTTCCTGGCTGTCATTAAGTGTCCTGATTTCTTCCACATGACTCTGACACCACAAAACCAAAGAAAAAGGGTCAAATCACCATGGACTGAAACCTCTGAAACTATGAGCCAAAATAACCCTTTCCTTCTTTTAAATTGTTTGTCTCAGATATTTGTCACAGTGATAGAAAGGTGACTATCTGGGCTTGGCGATTATATCATTTGCTATTATTAGAATTTTGGAAAGCTGAACCTTTGTCTAAAAACAGCTTGTAATTATATGAATCATGTAATGTAGACCTGTGCTTCACTTTAATGAATTTATTATTCCTGACATATATATTTTAGAAGCCTACCTTCATCTGGAAAGGCATGGATAGAAGAAATTACTAACTGTTTTCTTTTCATGTTATAGACAGTATAGATCAGTTATTTTAAAAGATGAGGATTTTTACATTCTCCATTTTCTTTCAAATAAATTGTGTAAAGTGTCTAAAGAAATTACATATTGATGTATTTGATAATACTGAATCTTGAGATAGTAAATGTATTTGTTTTGGGTTGCTACAATGAAATACCTGAGGCTGAATAACTTTATAAAGAGGCTTATTTTAGCTCATGGTTCTGGAGGTTCAAGGTCAAGGACTTACATCTATTGATGGTCTTCTTACTGGCAGAATCCTTAGGTGATGCAGAGCATCACATGGCAAGAGACAGTGTCTCTCCCTCTTCTTACAAAGCCATCAGAATTCAATCATGGGGACTGCTGACTTTATCTAGTCCTAATAACTTCCCAAAGACCCCGGGTCTAAACACTAGAGTCATACTGAGATTCCACCCTCTTAATACTTCACAATAAGAATTAAAATTCAACACATGAATCCTTGGGGACGCATTCAAACCAAACCCAAACCATAGTGTTTTATCCCTGACTTTCAAGTTTCATGTCCTTCTCACAATACAAATAATTATTACATCTCTCAAAGCCTTAACTCATTACTTGAAATACCTCACTCAAATTCTCATGATACACAGGGCAAGCTTTTAGCTGTGAGCTCCCATAAAATTAGAAAACTGGTTACATACATCCAGGACACATTTGGCAGAGCAGGCACAAGGTAAACATTTCTATTCCATAAGGGAGAAATAGGCAAGTAGAAAGGAGTAATCAACCCAAAGGAAAACCAAAACCAGTGGGACAGTACATCCTAAAGTTCCAAGTCTAGCATCTCATGCATCTTGTGTGCACTGCAGTGGACAGCACCACCATGTTGGGCAACACCACCCCAGGGCTTTTCTGATTGCAGGCCTCATGGTTAACTCTCTCAGGCTAGGCATTGGTATCTGCTGCTTTGTTCAACAGGTGTGCCATATTGCTGACAACTATACCTTTCTGGGTCCCAAATGCTCCACAAGCACCACTCCATTAGGCATCACCCTGTCAGGCACTCTCTGAAGGGACTCCCACCCTATGGAAAACTTCTGCCTGACCTATGAGGCTTTCCTGTGAAATCTGGGTGAAAATCACTATGACACCACAACTCTTGCATTCTGCATGCCTGCAAAGTCAGCTCCCTGTGGATGCCGAGGGCTGCACCTGGGCCTGCTTGAAGCCAGCTGCCATTGTGAAGCGCTTTCCATGCTGAAAGAAGCCCCCAGTTTTCAGAGCATGCCTCAGTTAGGGCCCTGAAAGCTCCTGCCCTGGAAAGCCTCTTGGCAGGTAATGGGATAGGCAGCCTTGCAGATTTCAAAGATGTCCTGGAAGCCTTTCCCAATTGGCCTGGCAATTAGCATTCCTGTTAATCTCTTTTGCAAACCATAATTTTTCTGCATTGCCCTGATCTACAGCAGCACCCTTATTTGTTTTTCTTTGTTTTTTCAGTAGCCAAGTTGCAAATTTTCCAAATCTTTCTACTCTGCTTCCTTTTTGCTTCCAAGTCTCATTGCTGTAAGTCTGAGTAAAAGTGGCCAGTAAATGAACATGCTATAACCTAAATGCTTTGTTGTTTTGAAATGTCCTCCACCAAATAAACTAGTCCCTAATTCTCAATTTTAATCTTCCACAAAGCTTTAAGGCATGGTTAACAACACAACCAAATTTTCTGTCTACTTTATAACAAGGATAGCCTTTCCTCCAATTTCCAACAAGAACTCATTTTCATCAGGTACTA
>RJWT010006731.1:0-28653 GCA_004365215.1 Cuniculus paca | reverse complement strand
TGTAAGTTTGGGGCTAGAGTGAATGCTATTTCCATCTTCCCTTACTCCCAAATAATTTAAAAATGATTTTAGGTTGTAATGCTCCCAGATGTTGATGAAAGAAAAGGAAATCCTCGTTGGAGGTTTACCTTACAAGCCATCCACTTGGGTGTGTGCAGAAATCATTGGGAAACTGGATGAAACAGGTTTCTTGGCCCAGCCTGCGGAGGTTCTGATTGGCCAGGTCTCTTGGAGGGCCTGAAACATTGCATTTCCAACAAGCCTTCAGGTGATGCACATGGTGCTGACTACTGAATGACTGCATTGAGCATGGGCCTTGAAGAACCCTCAAAGATAAAGTTCTTGGGAGAACATTCACATTAAAAACACAAAAAGAGAAAAAAAACCCACCATGAGCAAGACTCAGCAGAAACAACGTGCTCACAAAGACTGCAGCTCCTGGAATCAGAGCGCACCCCTCAAACACGCTCTAAATTAATGTGGGTATCAAAGGTATGCCGGGGCAATTAAAACTATCAATGCTGACCAGGCAGTCTTACAACATGAATAAAGTAGAACTTATACAAATAAAAAATAGCACTGTCTTTGAAGTTTAAAACTCAACAGATAAATAAAACAAACGCAGACTAGACCAAGCTTTTCTCACTTCAACACTATTGGCCACTTGGACCAGATCACTATTTTCTTGTGTGGCACACTGTGTCTTAAGGGACACCCGTCAGCATCTTTGGAATCCATCCACCAGAGGCCACTGACAATGTCCAGGTTATGACAGACTAAAATTCCTCCAGACAATGCTAACTGTGTCTTCATGGGCAATACTGACGTTGCTTGAGAACTATGGGATCAGACAATTGAAAAGAGGAAAAAATGGAACAGCTGCAAAAAAATTATCCAGAATATAGTATTGAGACAAAGTGATGAAAGAGGGTTTATCAAGGGCCGAGGATAAAATGATATAATCTATCATGATATAATCTATCATACATCTTCAATTTCTTAAAGGAATTGGAAAGAATGTGAGAGACACACTATCAAAGAGATGATAGTTGAAAATTTTCCAGAATAGATACAATATGTTGACTACATGATTCAGTGGCCTCATGCATCTCAAATAAGAAATATGTGCAAAAAACATTGTAGTGAACCTAAAATATTAACAATGACAAGATGATATTAAAAGTGACCGGGGTGGGACAGAGGGATGTTAAAGGAATGTTAGTTAAACCAGAAAAGAATGAGATTATATCTTTGAAATACAGAAAGGAAATGTGAGCTTAAAATTACAATTTCAGCAACAGCATCTTCAAATTGACATAAACATCAAGTCAGTTACAACAAAACTGTCACTTAGAGCTAATGGCAAATGATTGTCACGAAGGAATCCTCTGAAAGGTACCCTTAAGTAGAAAAATGACCTTAGACAGAAGATCTGAGCTGTGGTAGGAGGACTGTGAGTTCAAGGCCAGTGTGGACTACATAGTAAGTTCAAGTCTCGCCTAAATATATGAGGTCAAAAAAGAAAGAGAGAAAGAAGGAAGCAAAAAAAGAAGGAAGGAGAGAGGAAGGAAGGAAGGGAAAAAAGAAAAAGAAGAAAAAAATGAAAAGAAAGAAATCTGAGAAGCAACGAGAAATAGTGAACAAAGAATCTGTTAAAGTTTTGATTTAAAAATCATTTTTCTAAAATAAGCTATAAAAATAATATCTACTTAGTAATATTTAAAGCAAGACAGAGCTAAAAGTTAGACAATGGGATTAAAAACTCACTTGTCCAGGGTCAAAGATTTAGCTCAGCAGCATAAACGCTGACCTGGCAAGTGCGAGGTCATGAGTTTGATCCCCGGTACACAAAATCAAAAATAAAACAAACAAACAAAAAAAAACTCACTTGTTTTTGAGAAGAGAGTAAAAAATTTCATTAATTTTAGACTTTGTTCAGTTAAATATATATGTAACTTCTTAAAATATAAGAACAATAGTGATCTCCAAATTAGTACAGGAAAATAATCTTTAAAATGCTAAACTATACTAAATCAAGAGCAAGAAGTCTTATTACAATCTGAAATAAGACATGAAATGGACACAAGCGCACAACACAATAAAATAATGAGAACTGTGATGAACATGCAAAATATGACAGAAGTTAATTGACATATACCAACGATCATAATCTGTGCAAATGGGTTTTCTAGGAAAAACTGACAAAATGATACAAAAAATTTAAATATACGCCTTTTAGAAGATGTGAAAGTGCAGAAAACCCGAAGAAATGGCAAGAAGGTATACTAGGCCAACATTAATATAAAGAAGCTGTTGCAGTTGTATTACTATCAGAGAAAATAAATATTAAAGAAGAAAGCATGACTAGAAATAAACTGGGCCACTTCACCAGAAACATATATACTTCTACAGCTTCTACATAAATAAATGGTCATTCAAAGCTGAGGGTGTAGCTCTGTGGCCAACTGTCAGCCTTTTTAACTGCACATGGAACATTTATGAAAACTGATAATGTTGTAGGCCACAAAATAAATTCAACAGAAAGAAACGATCACCACCTTTGGGGTGAAGGATATCCCAATTACCCTGATCTTATCAATTGGCATCTAGCCAATAAATTGGCATCTAGCAGAAAAGCTACACCTTATGAACTGAAATACACATCCAAATAACCCATGGCTCAAAAAGGAAGTCATTTATAAGAAAGCTAGAAAGTATGTGAAATAAATTACACTAAGAATACTACTTACTAAAATTTATGACTTACAGTATAAGTAGTACTTACAGGAAAATTAATAACTAAATGTTTAGGAAAAAGGAAAGGAAATTAATGAGCTAAGCAATCAATTTAATAAGCTAAATAACTGATTTATTCACAAAGCAGAAAATAAAATTAACAGCACAAATTAATGAATTAAAGAACAAAACCAAAAACCGAGAAAGTTAAAAGGACTAAAAAAATTAACAAAAATCTGAGAAGGTTAACTGAGACAAATAGAAATGTTTTTAGGACTATAAAATAAAATAGCTACAGGTGCTTCAAAATTAAGAATTAATAAGAAAATATTCTGATCAGTTTAAATCTCAACAAACAGAAAAATGTAGTTGAGATTGATAAGTGCTGAAAAAATGAAAGTTACTAAAATGGTTCCAGAAACAAGAATAATTTTTAAATAATCAATTCAGACTTGAATTTCAATTATCTCTAAATTTATCTATAGACTGAATGCAATTCCAAGCATAAATTAAAGGATTTTCAAGGAGTCTGACAAGATAAGTATGAGCTTCACATGGAAGAGCACAAAGAGCCAATGGTGATATTTAAAGTTCTAACTATTAAGACAGAAAAGATTTATTCAGGATGGATAGCAAAGGGAGTGGAATAAAACTGAGAATCCCACCCATGTCTGTATGGAAACCTGATCTATGAAGTCAGCACCACACATTAGAGAAGAGAGCATAAAGTAGTCAATATATTGTGCTAGGAGAGTTACTTTCCATATTGAATAAAGAAAATTAATTATTTTATACTATTGACATAATGCATTTCAGTTAAAGACAAATGGGAAAACTGTAAACCTTTTTGAAGAAAACATAAAATCTTATTACCTTGAACTTTCTTCAAAAGACAGGAAAATGCATAAGTAATAATGAAAATTTGGATGAATTAAATATCTTAAATTAAAAGTTTACCTTTATTAAAATAAATCATAAGGATTGAATAGAAAAGTGACAAATGGTGATAATAAAATGTAAAAAATAGAAAATGGAGCCAGGCATGGTGCCGCACTCCTGTAATCCCAGCACTTGGGCAGCTGAGGCAGAAATAGCGTTGCAAGTACAAGACCAGCCTGGGCTACAAAGTGAGCCCAAGGCCAGCCTGAACTGCATAGCAAGACCCTGTCTCAAAACACACACACACACAAAAGACAAAAAAAAAAAAAAGCAAGAAAAAGAAAATGGATTAGAATTGACACTATACTGTTTTAAAATTAAGAACAAAAGACACTTAATCCTCTAGTAAAATAATGAACCAAAGACATAAAAAGAATATTTCATCAAAATGGAGAAAAGAATGGTTAGTAAACTTATGAAAACATGTTAATATAGATTAAAGTTTTTGCTTTAATGCATCAGATTGGTAAAAATAAAAATGTTGAGGGCTGGGGATCTAGCTCAGTGGTCTAAGTGCCTGCCCGGCAAGCGCAAGGTCGTGAGTTCAATTCCCAGTGCCACAAAAAAAAATAAAAATAAAAATAAAAATAAAAATGTTGAACAATATAAGTGCTGACAAGAACAAAGAACAACGTGAGCTTTTATTACACTGTTGTCACCTGTGTAGAATTGTTTTGATTCCTCTAAAATACACTTATGTATCATACAGCAAAATTATGAATCAATAATTGTGTTCTTAGATTTATTTAGGAAATTATTATGAATCAAGGGCTATATGCAGCAATATTTATGGAAGTGCTGTTGTAAATCTACCAAAATTAAAAATGTCCATTTAGCATATAATGGACATATGAATTGTGGCATGTTCAGACAAACAAATACCATTCCTTGGTGAAAATATGTTAACAATTAATGCAACAATAAGAAGATACTCAACATTGGAGAAGCAAAGGATAGCACAACTTCACGCGAATGAATTTCAAAGTAATGCCAACAAAGCAACACATTCTGTGGGACACACATCCACATGTAGCAAAATTAAGACAGCACAGAAAATACTAAAACAAATTCCGAGAGCAGTGTACTATAAGGGAGGTAAGATGTGCGTTCAGACAGGGACAATAGCAGGCTCTATAAACAACCGGAAATGTTCTATTTTGAAAGGTGTGTTATAGATATGTGATTTTTAGATTTTTGTCTTGTAAACTTTACCAATATGATATGCATTGTCTTTATAATAAATTTAATTAGATTGTCTTAAAAATTCAGCAATATAGGAGCACCACTAAAATTAAGGTGATAATTTAGCTTGAATTATTACTGAATTATTTCTATTTTTCTTTTCTTTTTTTTTTTAATCTTTTTGAGACAGAATTTCACTATGCAGTTAGTTCAAGGCTGGTCTTGAACTCACTTTGTAGCCCAGACTGGCCTCAAACTCACAGCAATACTCCTGCCTCAGCCTCCTGAGTGCTGGGATGACAGGCATGTGCCACCATGCCTGGCTTTATTTTTCTTAGGATTGAAAAAAGAATGAAATACTATTTTGCTTTGATATTTTCTCTCATATACATATCCCTTTCTCTGTGAAAGGGGATAATTTACACAGATCATCAAATAAGCTTGTGATGGTAAGCCCCAGTGTGAATTCTATTTGATGTAATGGACATGAAGATAAGTGCGACTTATACCTATGGCATAATCCTTCTCTGGAAGGACCACACGTTGTCTCCAGGAGATGCTTGGCATATGTCTTTTTTCTTTGTACAGTTATTAGTAACAATCCATTTCACTCTTAAAAGTGTCTCAGATTGTACATGAATTAATTATTCACTACTCCTAAAGCTGTCTATTTATGAGGCTAAATAATTTAGCATGAACAAAACTGTCTCTATTCACAGGCTAGGGAGAATTCTATGATCCCACTGATGCTTTCATACTCATGAAATTGTTACATGCAAACCTGCATTATCATAAATCATATCCATACTGAGAAATTATCAGTAATTAGAAATCACCATCTGCACATGTTACAAATTCATCTGGATAAATAAGGATATAGTATTTCATGTGACATATACAGAAAACAGACAGATGTGTGTTTATTTGAACTATTTAATTTTTCTTTTTATTTTTGTATTGGTATGTTATAAAAACCGAGAGGTACAATGAATTCATTTAAAAAATATGCCTTAGAAATGCCTTATAGGTGTATCTGATAAATTTATACTAATGAGAAAGATTATAAAGAAGAGCTGTGCTGGACTTAAAATTAACCCAGCTACTTTTGAATTTACTAGTTGCAGCAATGAAAACTTTAAAACAAAAACCTTCAGGCTGGCAAAACTTTGAGCACTAAAGTTTCTGGTATTTCTTTCATCTGACAGTACTGGAGAAAATTGTAACTCAAAAAAATCACATTTAAAGAAAATTGCAAACTCAAAGAAATGGCATTTAAATTGTACACTTAAGGAAATAAAACGAAGCTATTCTAAAATAAAAAGTACATTGCAATGTAAAAACTTTATGTAAGCTGCACTGAAAATGTAAGCGCAACAAAATAAAATAATAAAAGGGAGGCAAATAAAAGTTGGACTAGAATGTGACGATGAACTTAACACACTTGTTTTTGCTGCTTCTTTAAATTTCACTTGATGAACTATCAGGTTCTACATCTATACCTATCTATTTACCGACATTTTTATACTCACATCTAAGCATATATTATATTTTACACATTATATGTTATATATATTACATGCGTATGTTATATACCACACACATATTGTATTATACATGTATCTTACTCATATATGTATTATACACATATATAAATAAAATCATTGGAAAACAAAAGCATACTCAAAGTCTGAGGCATTCCTGAAAGACAGGAAGCAGATGGATCAGATATTAGGAGAAACAAACACAAAGCTAAAAAATACGTTTAGCAAGCTACGCCTGTGAAAGTTACAGTAATCCTGTGGAACTCCTTGTCACCCAGATCAATAGGCACAAACTGCAGTTGTCACAGCTGTCCAAGGGCGGTAGACACCAAACCCTACTTGGATTCAAGCACCTAGGATAGCGTGGCAAACCTATAGGCTGTTCCTATCACTGAAAGCTCTAAAAGGTTTGCCATCTCTGACTTAAGGCATGTGACTATATAGTTCCCCTCTTCTCAGCCTGCTTGTTAAAATTCACCAGGAACTTTGGCTTCTTCTTTTTCCATAGCTGAGAAAGATTCTCAGTGTGCCCACATGTGAGGACCATATCCTGGGTTGATTGTTTTGCTTTCTTACCAACAAATACGACAATGAATGTGAAGGTGCTTTATAAACTACCAAATATAATAAAAATGTTACTATGACTAGCACTACCTCTGCTCATCACCACCAGCACTATCATCATCATAACCACCATTGTTATCACTTTTGCCTTTTATTCAAAGCAGGTCCATCTGTTCTCTCTCATTGCCTGAGAGAGCAATGAGCAGCTTTTTGAACTTCGGTTCTGACCTTTGGAAGTGTGATCTCTACACTCTGCACGGTGCTTGGTCCTAACCTGGAATAAGATTCTGCTAGGAAGGAAATGCCTACCCCCGCCCCTGCAGCCCTTTGCCCCACTGAGCAAAGTCTAGGGCAGAGCTTGTATTTCCCAGTGCAGGCTTCCCCATCAGCGGAAATCTACATGGCTTGGAAAGCTCTTCTTCACATGGAGGCGCAGAGGATACTGCTTGTAACCAGCAAAACCCCCTGTACTTCATTTATTACGAGAGTTATGAAATGAGAAGGTCAAATAGGGCCAGAGGAGGTTCCACAGGGACAGGAGAAAGGAGAATCTGGAAGTCTCACAACGATCTATCTAATCACAGCCTCATTTTAGTGAAGTAAAAGGAATTTTAAGTTCTCCCTAGTTTCAAGTCCAGTTTAATGGTAGGAGTCTGGCTCCAGCCAGCAAAAGAATGTCTATTTCCAAACTCCTATTGGAAAACAGAAAGGTCTAGAATCGTTTTGATGCGAGACAATGAAATCCTGCAACCCAGGGGCTTTGATTTTCAACCTGTTTATCGATATCCCTTCTAAAATAATTTCTACTCAGAAGCCAGTATCAATTTTCTGTTTGGATTCTCTTTCAAATCCCTGTGTTGTTTTCTTTGCCACAAGCCTTGTGTTTCTCCCTGCCTGCACACATTACATAAACCCTAAAGTCTTATGTGTAGGAAGCAATTATGAAAGGTTTCCTTCTGGGTTTATAACATCAATAAATATTAATAAAGTAATTCTTTACTTTAGAGTTTCTTTTTGCCAGTAGGATTGTGCTTATTGAGGTGGAGTTCTTAACATTTTTAAAAAATAAAATATACTTTAACTGTTAAAAATACCATGCATAATCTTCTGTATTACAGAGACCACATACATTTAAGAATATTTGCAGTGTGTCAAGAGAGATGCGTTCTGACTTATTTAAATAATCTTTTTGACAGCGCATATGGTACTGAGAAAGAGTCCTCGCTGGCATCAGAAGATTCTGCTGTGATTCCCATCTTAGCACCAGCTAATTAACTTAGTTGGCCTTACCCAAATTCACCTTAGCCCTCGGAGCTTCCCTTTGTCCACGTGGAAAATGTCTCTGTCATTACATGAGACAGCATGCAGACTTCAGGGATCCCACAGGTCTACACCAGCAAGTTAACAGTAATCTAACTCTCATCAGGTGCTAACCGTTGTCCACATTCCATTATCCCAGTGTTTCTGAATTTGTATGACTATGGCTACATTTTTCACTCCGTTTTTTCATGAGTTGAAATAAGACAGTTGTCATTATAATCTTCTTTAATCTAATTAGGCATTTGCTTGAGGAATTTGATGCCTTGGTTATCGAGAACTTTTTAATAAGTAGCTGTGATTACAGGATTGAGAGAGAGAAAGACATGATAGTACCTTCAAAACACTTCGGTTTACACCATCTGTAAACAGGCAGCGCACTATTGTTACTGTCTGTGCCATAACTAGTGCGGTCACCTTGTCTTAACCATATACAAACTATTGGGCATAAAACATGAAACTTGTCATTTTTGTATGTCTTAAATTGATTTCACATAACATTTTAGTGAGAGCCAGTGTAATACAGAAAATATACAAAAATGCGGTTCCAATTTGACTCTCTGGCTTTGTAGTCCAGGCCTGCTAGTTGGTCTTTCTCAGTTTCAATTTTTTCCCTTTAGAAATATAGTAGTAGGCACACAATCAATATTAATCATTAGTTTATCAACTTTAGAATTCTGTCCACTAAGAAGACAGGGAAATAATTATTATAAAATATAATGAAAATTATATATAAAATTCTATAAAAATTATATAAAATATAAAGTATGTATTATATAAAATATATCAAATATATATTATATATAATATATATTTCATTATATTTTATATATATAAAATGAAAATTACTTTTCCCTGAGAAAAGTAAAAAAATAAAGTGAAGTTCTCCAGATGCGTTTTGTTGGGTCATTAAGAGTTGGCACTGTGGATGACACATAGGAAGCCCTCATGAAAAATTTGTTAACTAGTTAATTACTATAGTCAATATTGCATAAGGCACACTGACTTCGAGCTTTTAAATTCTACTTCCCTTACCATTTGGTATATTTGCTGTGTATGGAACTGCTGCTCCCCTCCAAGCTATAAATGGCTCAAAACTGCTTGCTACTCAAGGGGAGGCGGAAGCATTTCCCATCCACCTCACGGCTCTCACCACCACCCCATTAAACCAAGGCTTGCTTTGCCTCCTCACATTCCTCAATTTAACCCTGCTGCTTATTTCACCGCCGACACTGTAGTACTGATACTTTAACAACACTATAATCATGGCAAATCTGACAGTTAATAAAATAGGCATTTACGAATACTTACTAAGCGAGTTTTAATATTTACTTTTTAATTGTAAATTGACAAAGCACTTCTGATGTGTAAGGCGAGGCTTACTTTACTATTAGTATTTTCAGGGAACTGGCTATGCATATACTTATCCATTTTCATGTTTGTGCTTTTCTTATGAACTTGTCACATTTATTGATTTTGATCTCCTTCAGGAAAGGATGAAGATGTGATTATGAACACCCATGCATGCCTCAAAAGAGCACAAGCTGGTATCCACTCTGCCACCCAGAAAGCAAGGGTCTGGCTCCTACTCTTGTTAAGCTCTCTGGCGTCAGGCAGGCACCTTTCTGTTCTGCTTGCATAACTGCCCCCTGTCCCAGCCTCCTGAAGACTCTCTCTTGTGTTCTTTCCATATTGTAGTCACCAGAGCATGCATCAGTACACACCAAACATTTTGAATTTAAAAAATAAACTGCAAAGGCCAATGCCCAATTCTTACATAAGAACAAGTGGTCATCTGGTTCATGATAAGTGGTATTTTTAGTTCAAGCTTAAATGAAGCTGCACACCTCACTGGTCACCAAATATCCTAAAGGCAAAAGCCACAAATACCACAGAGATTTCGTGAACTTTGTTCTAAGATTTGGATGAGTTTTAAGGCAAAACATGAGTTTTAAATCCCTATTTGTGTGTCATAAAACCTGGAAAGTGGATCATTCACAGGCAGACTTAGAGATGTTTTTGTTCTAATAAAAAATTATTTTAGTTTTTTAAGTGAAAATGAAAGACTGTTTGTTGATGTTCACTTGGTATTTGCAGCCAGTGTTCATACAGTGTATAAAGAGTTTGTAAACCAGAGAATAATTAGAGGAAATCTAGAGGCTAAGTTCAGAAGTTACATGTGGGCCTGGTTTACATACTTTCTAACAAGACTCAGTTTACAGTTTTTAATGCCTTACACTTATATACTACTGTACAATGTTCAACATACTTCTGCGCAATTCATTTCAATTGACCCTTACTTCATATTTTCCCTCTACTTGATAAACAATAAAACCAAGACTCAGAGAACTTAAGTGATTAATATGTGGCAGGCATAAGGCAAATAATATTCTCATAATACACTATTGCACAGTTACTATATTCCACGCACCATGATGAGAACTTTCAATCTTCTGTCTCATTTGATCGTCGCATCAGCCATAGGAGGCAGATATACTGCTATCATTATTATATTTACTCCCATTTTACAAATGTTCAGTTAATAAACGTCTGAGGGATTTTAACTCAGGCACTCTACTCCAGATCGCTCACCTATTTCTAATCATAATACTATACATTCTACTTCCCAGACCATGTTTATGAAGATTGTTTTTTCTCCCTTTTCTTCTCTTGCCTCACCAGCATTCTCTTCCTGTTTGCCATTAATTTTGAAGGGAAAAACTCAAAGCATAGCGCCAGAGTTGGGGTCAAGCTTAGGGTTCCATGCTAACATCCACTGATAGCGTGAACTGGAATGGGGATGGACAGATCCTTCCCAACTCACCAGATCCAAGGCAGCTGCTAGAATGGAGGCATCAGGTATAGTTCCCGGCTCACAGCAGTTTAACAGAAATTGAAAGCGTTTCATGCCTTGTCGGATGGCACCAAGATTCACCACATTTTTGCTTTTTCCGCCATCTTGGTTGGGAGAAAGATGGTCGTCGAAACTGTGACAACCTGCAGGAGTTGTGCCATTGTGGAGGAATGAAAGAGAGAGAAAAATGGATCACAGATTCAAAAAGAACTTCAAAGATCTACAAGGGTGTGTTCTTGGCACGTTCAAGGGTTGGCATGAAAACTTTCTTCCCCACACTTCTTTCCTCCTCTCCTCTCCACTTTCCAAATGCTTGATTTGACCTCATCCTGACTTTTAGGATCCTCTGTCACAGGGCATAGGAAGATGTAGAGTTTACCTAACTACTTACATGTAGGGTCTGATCACTTTGGGGCCAGGTCTTGCCAATAGTGGCATGAGCTCTTGGTAGACTTAAAATGATCCTTCCCGTAATGAACAGCTACCTTCTACTGTGATGGAAGACACAATCACTACAGTTTAAGTTCTGTTACAAGAAACCCATAACAAGGACAGAATTATGGAGAAAACACAAACCTCTTTTCAGTTACAATGCATTGAATCACTAACTATTGGAGCTGTGGAAGATGTAAGGGATTGGTCATTTCATTCTAGGATTTCCAGAATGGGTATGCAACAGAATTACCTAAGTAATTCCTAAATGCCACCTCATCCTGAAGAAACAGAATTTCTGGAGGGGGTGGGTAAGAATATGTACTTGTGAAGCCTCCCGGCCACCCTAATGAAGAAGTGATGAAGCTAGTCTTTGTTAGTAAGAACTTACAGCTTTACTTTAAAGAATGATGAATATTTGTTACAAGTGAAAAGATCAGTAGAATCTGACAAGTCTTGGGTGTGAGAATCACGTTGTAAATGAAAGCTACTTAGAATGGAAAACTTCCATTGTATCTGTGCATTATTAATGAACAACAAGGTAACATTTGTTAAAATCCTGAACACTTACTATGGGTCAAGTACTGAATGAAATATTTTCCAATTTATTTCCTTCCTTTCATAATAGTTCTATAAAGTAGACTTTAAAGATGATTCAAAGAGAGTATCTGTGTGTATGTGTGTGTGAGACAGAGAGACAGAGAGAGACAGAAACAGGTCAGAGAAACAGACGCAAGAGAAAGAAGAGGAACAAGTTAAGTTGCCTCATTTGAATTCATGAGGTAGAAAATTACAAAGGCAGGATTCAAGGCCCGGCTTACCAACCACAGACCTGCTCTGCGCACCGTGCTATCCTGCATTCCTTACACGTTCACATGTTCATGAGGAAAGTCAGACTTATAATAGTTTTTACATTGGGAAATCGTAATTTAAAAAATAATTCAACATTTTATATAGTATGTTGGTTTCTCTCTAATGACAGACTGATTATACAAACGTATACTGCTGGTTCCAAATTATAATACTAAAAGAAATGTAAACAAGCAATTTGGCTGTAAAATGTCCTTTTCTCTCAGCTTTTTAAAATAAATGTACAAGAATGTAAGGATGCCTATTGGTTTCCTTGGGCATAATGATTTTTTTCAGGCTAAATATATTTTAGCTAAATTTATTTAATACTTATTTTATAAGAGATTTCTTGTGGTATAATTTACATAGAATATATATAGTATACACTATTAGATACACGAAGAAGCATTTCAAAATCTACATTTTCCTTTCTTTGTATGCATGGTAATAGGGATGAAAGCCAGGGCCTTCACACTAAGCTATAAGTGCTGCCTTCTTTGTCCAAATTTGGAGACAGGAACTTGCTAAATTGCTGAGTTTCCCAGGTTGGGCTAGAACTTGGAATTTTCCTACTTCAGCCTCCTGCAGTGCCAAGATTACAGGCATGCACCACCATGCCTGGCTGTAACCTTCTTTTTAATTGATAAATCATAATTGCATACATTTATGTATTTAAAGTTTCAGACAGATAAAATCTAGTATTTCTTTAAGGAGCATTTCTCAAGGGTGTGATGATAGAGTTGAGGACATACAAGATATACAGTGAACTTGCTGATCAGTTAAAAAAATCATTGCCACAATCAATCAAACGTCTTCCCACAAATATAGACATGATTTGCAAAAGGAAGCAATTTTAGTGAATATGAAAACAGAAGAAAAAGGCTATCTCTGAATGTCATTTCAAGTCTATTAAATGTTAATCAGACATACTTTTCATTTACTCAATAATCTTTTTAGATTTTAAAGAAACCCTATTGGGATTTTAACTTAATGAAGTTCTGGCATTAAATGTAAATTGAGAGTAAGAATGTTTGATTTTTTTTTTCTTTAACAATTTTAAGGAAAGAAACAAGGAAATTATGGGCTGAAAATAATAATGAGAAAGGACAGTACACTTCAAGTGCATGGAGATTATTTACACCCATAAATCAGGAAGAAAGGAAAGAAGGGAGGGAGGGGGAGAAGGAAAAAGGAACTCACAAACAGATGAAGGTGTAAGGAAGAAGGCAGGAAGCAAGGGCAGACTCAAAGAAAGACGTTCACATGGGCAAGGGCAGTAGTTACTGTAAAATGTACTTAGATTAGCAGACAATGTTTTGGTTCATTTAGAACAGCTGGAGTTACTTATTTTAGTTAAGTGAGTCTGAAGGAATTATCTCACAGAATCCGCTCCATACTCCCAGCCATGGAAAATCCTTATGGCTACAGACTAATAGGTTTGATGTCTGCCCTGGCCAAATTCTGTAGCAGATAATTATACAGCTAGGAATATTTTTAAAAGACATTGTAATTCATAAAGAAACTATCACATCGAACATTCCTCCTTTTGATAGAATCACAAAGATAACGGCAAGAATTTTTTTGGTAAAGTCTGAGGATGCTTTTGCATTGAGATAGAAAACTATACACAAAGCACTTGTAAATTAAGTGTAAGGATGGCTGAAAAACTGTATTCATAATTGTTAATTAACCAAAGTCAACTTGAAGGGTCATAGGAATTATAACTCTGTATTTCTCCTGTTCAATTATAATATGAACAACTTGAAAACATGGAAATGCGTATGTCTCTGCAGATGCATCTTTGCAGCACCATTGTAAAGAAGAAAATATTTGTAATACAAGTTAGTTTGGATTATGTCTAATTTTTTCCAAGGAAGTGACTAAACTACCCCGTTAATGAAATAATACATCTTAATTATTTGTGAGATGAATTAACAATGGCTGCATCACAAAGTATATCATGATACTCAGTCATGTGAAATAAAACTGGCAAAAACTAGCCCGTATGAACCAAGTATAGGATGTGAAAATAGGTAATGTAATTTTAAATTGTGTTCATGTACTTAATAGTGACTATTATCGAGTGCATAGTTAGTTTCAAACACAGTGCACTGATTCCATCTGAAGCTCCACATTTTGTAGAAAGCATCAGGTAACTAGAATACACAGAAAAAAAGGAATCAGGGTGGTGGTGGAACTACAGACGCTCTGATGGAAGGAAAAGGAAAGAAACGAAGGATACCCAGCCAAAAGGGATCAAAAGAGAGAACAGGAAATGGACAAGTGGAAGTAGCATTGTGTGTGTGGGTGTGTGTGTGTGTGTGTGTGTGTCTGCGTGTGTGTGTTTCTATGTGTGTTGTTATAGACATAAAACTTAGGACAAATTGATCAAATCTATGGGGAATCATACTTTCAGAATATAAAGATTTCCTAACAAAGCTGTGTAGATCTGGAACAAGTTGCTTTCTGCAATAATAAACTCCCCCTCAGTGAAAGTGTTCAGAGGGCTGCTGACCACCTGTCAGGGTTGTAATGAGCAGAATTCCGAGGAGATAAGTGGGTGGATAAAGATCCTGTACCTTTGAGATTTTAATAACGGAGCAGAAGAGGCTGTCTTTCTCGTCACAAATCCACCACCCACCAGGGAGTGAGGAACAGAAACACTTCCATCAACATCATTTTAACCAAGTCAAGGATTTGTTTCTCATACCTAAGAGGTACGTATGAGAAACGAATGAATGAGAAGTCAATGGAAATGGAAAAAGATTGTTTAAAAAAATAAAGAGTTTAGGAAATTAAAAAGAAAGTAATGGACCATTTAATCTAAACACGTTTTTGTTCCACGTGATGAAGGCTGCAGGGAACCGCAGGCTGCATGACATTTACCAAGACGCTTGAAGAAATTCTCCTCCTCTTCCCTTCCATTTTCCATTCCACTCCCCGGCCCGCCTTCGGAAAGCTTCACAGCACTGGTAAACTTGACCTGAAGAGGAAAGGAAAGGAGTCAGGGACTACGTTCAAAGGCAAATCTTTGAGTTAACCTCTTGATTTGAAAAAAATCTTAAAATATGAAGATCACTTCACTGACTTCAATGGCTGGATAGTTTGGTCAGTGTAGTTCATTCCATGTGCTAAAAAAAAAATCTCTGTAACTGCAATTAGCTGGGGGACCAAGTTCAGAGAGTGATGGCTAGATGATTGGGCTCTCCAGAAGTAATTCGGCAAACCACTGAGACATTCTTGAGTTTAATTCTGATAAAGTCCAAAATTGTACATTTATATAAGTGCCTCATTTTTTTTCTTTTTTCTCTTCCTATGATCGTCTATTACTTAAACATGTTGATTTTCATTGCTTGTCTAAGTTTCCAAAGTTTGTTCAACACAAGAGTTTCTTTAGCTTTTCCTTACTGAGACCCCTGCAAGTGTTCAGCACCGACATTCTTCTACCAGTGGCCCCGGTGGTCCCTCCCACAAGCACTATCCCATTTACCTTGGAACTTTGCCTGATGAAGGACAAGCGGTCCACAGAGCTGATGTCTAGAAGGTCCTCCACACCATCTGCCAGGCCAGAGAGGGACGATCGTTTCAGCCAGTTTCCTATTTAATAATTGTTTAAGAATCAGACCGTTAGAACCTTTGATCTCAACTGGATGAAACAGAGATGCCACCAAGGACTAAGAAGGAATGAAAGTTACATGGCTTTGTTAGAAATAGAACCAAAAGCAAATTGTTTTTGGTGTACATATTTTGAACCAAAATATTCGGCATTAGACTGTAAAATTACATGAATGAATGTGACCAGCAGGAAAAGAACCTGGTCTTCTCCAGTGAATGATAGCATAATTCACACACTTATCTCTGAAAACTTTGACGTCTCCTACAAAAGCCTCTTCATCTTACCTCCTGAATATCTCTCAAATACGTCAACTTCCCACTGTCTACCTAGTCATCCAGGCCAAGTACCTATTCATTTATACCTGGACTACTCAATGGCTTTCCATCTGTTCTCCTTGTTTACTAATACTTCTTCCAATGTGAATTTCACGCAGTGATCTTTTAGAGAAAGTCTACCTGCTTGTGCTGAAGAACCTTCCGACCTGCATGGTCCTGCATGGTCCTGCATGGTCCTGTATGCCCTGGCCCTGCCACATTCTACCCCAGTGGTGCATCCACTCTTCCTCTTGTCCCCCTCTTCCTATTACCTTTGCATATGGCACTACCCGAAGTGCGGTCCTTCTTTAAGTATCCTGCCAGTGATCTTAATGACCCTGCCTCCAGGAAATCTTTCCTGATTTCTTCCTTCTCCCACCCTTTAGGTTGCATTTTATTATCACATAGTTGTGCAGCACTGTGTATAGCACCTTCATAAAATTCACAGTTTGCGACTAAGTTGTTCAATTATCTGCTTTAGTGACTGTGTGGCTCCAAGTACCTTGCAAATTCAGTTGCATGCTTTGCTCACAATTTAATCTCTGATGCCTGGCATAGTGTTTGCATGCCATAGAGGCACATGGTAGGATTTAAGAGATATCTGCAGAAACGAAAAAATGGATGGGTGGATGGATGCATGGATGGAGCAGTAAGTCAAGGCCTTATGACTTGAAAGCTTGCTTTCTCCGTACCCCACCATGCACTGCTCTGCTTTGATGGTGAGTTGATTTGAGGACATGGCAGGTAATAGAGAATTCATAAATCAATATGGACATACTTTTACCTATGGGGAGTTTGAGCTTCTTCCGGAGGGAAATCCTGCGGGACCGGGAGCGGGCGCGCCGGTCCGAGGTGTTCCCCGAGTGGGCCGTGGTGCACTCGGATGTGTCCTGCTCGGACTGGCTGCTGGTGTCGCTTGCCGCACTCTGCGATTTGAACATCTTACGCCAGAAATCTTTTCGCCCCAGGTTGGCCCCTTGCATTTGTTCGTCACTGTGATCAAGCAGAGAATACGATGAAATAGCTGACAGCAGATGGGCAAGTATCCTACACTTCCCTCAACCTCCTGCCAATGTTATTTGCGCAGATCGCAGGGAACAGTCTTTGACAAGCTGGATATGCGAGAGTGGGTGGCAGGGTAGGAGCAGGGAGACCGAGGTTGACTCTGAGCTTTTTCTGAAAACAGTCCTATGTCAGCTATCAAATGGGGCTGACCGCTTTTCTCAACTTTAGTAAAAAGACTACTAGTGCAGGTACTCCCCTGGAGGCGTGAGTCATAATAACAGAAACACTGACCAATGCCAAGGAACACGTGACTTCTTTTAAAGCTCCTCGGGGCTTGTGCTGTATGCTCCTCACTTCCCCCTCCTCCCCTCAGTACAGTAAGAGACTTGACACTAAATAACATCGCGAGAAGTTTTTAAATGAATGAAATGTGATCATTATACCCAGGCACTACGTTACTCATTAAAGTCAATGAGTCAAAGAAACTTAGGTGGAGTTTCAAAGTGAAAAACAGGGCCAACGCAACAGGACAACAGGAATAGGCACAAGGGGGTATTTGGCCAGAGTGTCCACAAAAGGAAGCAGATAAGTGGCCGATACTATGCGAGTTTAATTTCACCACGAGCAACAATAATAAATTGGCTAAAATAAAGCTATAATTTTCACTCAATAAACTGATAGCGATTAAGGGAAATGGAAAGCAATGGTGATTATCATACTGTCAACGGTGAGATAAAAATGGCTCAACCAGCCGGGCGTGGTGGCTCACGCCTGTAATCCCAGCACTTGGGAGGCTGAGACAGGCGGATCGTTGTGAGTTTGAGACCAGCCTGGGCTACAAAATGAGCTCAAGGCCAGCCTGAATGGCATAGTGAGACCCTGTCTCAAAAACAGGGCTGGGGATCTAGCTCAGCGGTCTAAGCGCCTGCCCGGCAAGCACAAGGTCATGAGTTCAATCCCTGGTGCCGCAAAAAAAAGGCTCAACCTTTCTGGAAAGTAATTTAGTAATATGTTTTTCAAAGCCCCTATCAACACCTTTGACAAGAAATGCAATTTCCAGGAAGTAATCTCAGAAAATGATGGGGTCATGTACTAAGATGTAGATACAAGGAGGTTTTACCAATCAACACTGAAACAGTAGAAACAACCTAAATGTTTAGCTCTAGGGAATTAGTTGAAGCATTTCTCATTATAAGTCCATGATACGAATGAAAAACATCCAAATGTTGTACTTTATCAACTTTTTCAATAAAATGCTACATCGGTTTTGTTCAAAGGGTGACAGAGAAATGAGCCATAAAACCACTTTTTATTTTTTATTTTTTTTTGCGGCACTGGGGATTGAACTCACGACTTTGCGCTTGCCGGGCAGGTGCTTAGACCGCTGAGCTAGATCCCCAGCCCTGTTGTTGAGACAGGGTCTCACTATGCCATTCAGGCTGGCCTTGAGCTCACTTTGTAGCCCAGGCTGGTCTGGAACTCACAACGATCTGCCTGTCTCAGCCTCCCGAGTGCTGGGATTACAGGTGTGAGCCACCACACCCGGCTCATAAAACCACTTTTAATATTGCTCAGTTAATATGATTATTTATATAAGGAAGGAGAAGAGACAGTAAGAAGGGGAAATATAGGAAGAGAAATTGGTCACATTTCAAGTGATCACTCATCCTTCTCTTGAACCCACTTAGATCATGGATATGTTCCATATTTAACATTTCATGACATTCCTCAAAGTGAAAATATTTACAGAGAGGCATATGCAAACATATGTCTTCATTAGCAGTGGAAGAACACACATGTCCTAAATGCTGAGACCTTAGGTGGTGATTACAGAACACTGAACAAAGAGAGTATTGTATAATCTAAAAATTGACCCATACAAATAGATGGTTTTATTTTAAAATCCAATTTACCTTTTATATCATTCCCTTCCACCAGATTAGCTCAGTAATTGCTAGTAGAATTTGGAGGAAAAAAATCCTGTTTCCTTTTTCGAGCAGATTTTAGGTGATAAAGCCTTTTAACTGATTTTATTCAGTGATGAAATTTGTCATTCAAAATATTCAATTTTTTTTGTTAGAGTTTATTTTGAATTTTTATTGTGTCTTTAAGTGTTTCCTTAATAGAAAAGCAAAAGCTAAATTTTGAGGCAGGATGTTAAAGAAAACAAAAGCTTAATGATAATGTGACAATTCTGCCCTTTCATGGATAATGAGTCATTCATTTATTCTTAAAAGAATTACATAATGAGCCAAGCTCCATGTGGTATTGAGGCTCAAACAGTAAACAAAGATAAACCGCATATGGCCTTTGGAGCCGTGGGCCTAATCTCCTCCTCACCTTTCTCTGCTCTACAGTGCCAGACTCTAAAATTCAGAAGCGCTCCAAGCACTGCGCGGACTTTCTGATTTGCTTGGTACCAATCACCAAAATCTTGCCTAATGGCTGTTGGCCTCTCAGTTTTGATTTACTTGAGTATGGAGAAAGGAGAGCAAAATACCTAGCGTACCCTGCCGAATTACTGGAAGAACATTTATAGTAAGTGGTGGCTTGGGGACCTAACATGATGTTCGTGTCTCAAATGTTGGTCATTCCCCCTCGCAGGTAAACTGCTCCCTAAAGAAGCGTGAAAGCCACAGGAGCCTGGCAGAGATCTGAGTGGTATGCGCAAGGTCTACCACGGCCCTCGCATTTTGTTTTTTATACTTTTATTTATTTTATTCCTGGAGATAAATTGTCAGGCTCAACCAGCTTTAGAGACTGGTTGTTTCTTTTTCTATTCTTTCTCAGAAGTACATACTTACAATACATATTAATTACATTTGTGTTGGGGAATTGACATATACATATGGCAGCATCTTGATCATTTTTATGCTTGTCCTCCGCTCCCTACACATTCTCCTTACCCTTTCCCAGATTCCCTCTCATCTCCGGAAAAGTCTATCTCCCTGTTTCCTACCAACTCTCTTTTATTTCACTTTTAAATTTTGGGTTTGTCAGGTGATATGCAACTTTCTGTGTCTTAGAATTAGGGTTTCAAGATCCACCTATTTTCCTGAAAATGATTCATATTTATCTTTGTTTAATGGAATGGTACTCTATTATGTGCACACACCACATTTTCTTTATTCATTCATTTGCTGATGGGCATATACACTATCTATAGCTTTGCTAGTGTGCACCATGCTGCTATAAATATGAGTATAATAAGACCTTAATCCTTTTGAGACAACACCCAGGAGAGATATAGCTGGGTCAAATAGAATTTGTATTTTTAGTTTTTTGAGTAATCTCCATATTGATTTCCAAGTGGTTGTACTGTACTAATTTATATTCCCACCAACAGTGTATAAGGGTTCTTTCCCCACTTCCTCACCTACATAGTTTTTTTTGACTCCTTGATGATAAATGTTCTTAAGGGAGTGAGGCAGAATTTCAGTGTTCTTTTGATTTGCATTTCTTTAGGGGCTAAAAGTGCTGAATACTTGTCCAAGTACCTACTGGCCATTTATACTTCTTTTGAGAAATGTTCATTGACTTCAACTGCCCATTTTTTGATTTGGATTTTTTGTTTGGGGTACTTTTTTTGAGTTCTTTAAATTCTCTAGATTTTAGTCCTCTCTCCAAGGAGTAACTGGTAAAAAATCTTTTTCCCATTCTGTAGGTTGTCTCTTTACTCTGTCGATGGAGTCCTTTGTTATGCAGAAGCTTCTTAATTCAAGATAATCCTATTTGTTGATTGTTAGTATTATTTCTTGTGTAACTGGGGTTTTGTTTGGGTAGTACCATTCCATGCCTTTTTCTTAGAAGTTTTACCTATTTTATCTTCCCATGGATTCAGTGCTGTTTTCATAGCTCTTTGATCCACTTCGATTTGATTATAGTGTTGGATGAAAAACTAAATCAGTTCTTCCATATATGAATAACTAGCTTTCCTGGCACTATTTGTTGAAAGACTAACTTTTCTCTAGTGTAGACATCTGTTAAGTCCATTTGTTTGATGATGTGGTTAAACTCTGATACTTCTGTGTTGATTTTTCTCAGGTTGACCTGTCTGTGAGGGTGGGGTATTGAAATCCCTCACTATGGTAGTAATGGTGTCTACCTGTCCTTTACTGTCCAGTAGCTCTTGTTTTATGAAACTGGGTGTGCCGACATTTGGTGTACCTGTCCTTGTAATTGCTACTTCTTTCTGCTGAATTGTTCTTTTGCTGGGATGTAGTGACCTTCTTTTTCTGCACTGATCAGTTTGGCTTCCAGTTCTCCTTGTTAAAAAAGCTTTCAGGCTCTGGTCGCAGGAAATACCATTTTCTAGTCTTTCACTTGCAATTTATGGGTGTTCATTTGTTTTCTTTGGTCCAGTGTGTCTCTTTCAGGCAACATATAGTTAGGTTTTATGTTTCGCCCCCTCTGCCAGGCTGTGTCTTTTGACTGGGAACTTGAAACCATTTATATTGAGCATTCATATGAGACTCAGGTATTTGCTGAGTCCCGTCATGGTATTATTTTTCCAGTGATGATTCCTTTTTGTCCTCCTTTTTAAAAACTATTTTCCCAGTTAGATGAATTCTTTGCTTTGGCTCTTTGAGAATATTGGCCTGGCTGTCTCCGTCTAAAATTCCCTTAAGTACTTTCTCCAGTGCTAAGTAGGTAAGTTGTCTAGGTTACTTTCTTGTCACTGAGCCTCAGTACCCAACACCCACAATTTAAAGGAGCAAAGATTTATTTTGGCTCACAGTTTGTAGAGATTTTAGTCCATAGTTGGCTGGCTCCAAGGCAGGGCAGCATGGCAGAGGGGCACCGCAGAGGAGAATCACTCTATAGCAAGGCAGGCTGGAAACAGAGAGATAAAGGGAGGAGACAGGGAGACAGGCCTCTCCAGGCCACATCCCCATTGAACAACCTCCTCCAATTGGGCTTCACCTCAAAAATCACATTTAACTATCGACTCATCTGTAAAGTAATCCACTGCTGACTGTCATGCACCCTTGATCCAGTCATCTCCCAAATTTCCACCGGTGAAAGCACCAGGCTTTGGGAAGACATCTAGATGTAAACCACAGCAGCGCTCAGGAATTTCTTTAGATTCTCTGTGTTGCGGAAAGCTTTCATCTCTCTGTCAATTTTGAATGATAACTTTATAGGATATAGTAATCTGCTAGGCAGTCATTTTCTTTCAGGGACTGCAAAACTTTTCTCCAAGCTTTCCTAGCCTTTAAATTTTATGTTGAGGAATCTACTCTTTTTCTGATAGGCTGACCTTTATAAATTACTTGTTATTTTTCTCAAGCAGCATTATAATATTCTCTGTGTGTTAAATATCTGGGATTTTGACTGTGATGTGTAGTGGGAAGGTTCTTTTCTGCTCATGACTATTGTGTTAACCCCAAAATAAGATGTAGCTAGAAAATAATCAACCTTGAAGATGAGATCAAAAATGGCAGCCCCCAAAAGCCGATCCTTGTCTTACCTGCCTTACAGAGTAGTCACCATGCTAGAAAAGAGTGAGGTCTTATTTTTGGGAAAAGAGGGTATTTGGGGTTCTAAATGCCTCTTTTATCTGGATATTTATTTCATTCCCTAAATCTGTAAAATTTTGTACTATGATTTCGGTTTAAAAATTTTTTTTAGACCTTGTTGTTGTGTAATCTTTCCTTAACTCCTACATTGCTTAGGGACTTTTTTCCCAGTCAGCTAGCAATTGCTGGATACAGTCTTGTTTTTAGGCTGTCACTAGGTATATAGTCTACCACATCAACTCTTCAAGTCGTGATAATCTCTCCTCAGATTGGTTGTGCCTGCTGTCCGTATTTTAATCCAATTTTCCATATCCAGGATTTCTGCTTGATTCCTTTCCATAATCTCTAATTCGCTACTAAAGTGTCATTCGTATCCTGCATTTTCTTCTCTGGTTCAGTCAACTGCTGTGTATTCTTCAAGCTTGATGAACATCATATTAATTAAGTCCTTTATTTGTTTATTTACATCCCCTTTGAGGTCACTGAATATTTTATGCATTTGCTTATTCTTTCTTTGACCTCTTCCACATTTTAACATTTGGTTTTTGAGTGTTTTGCCTGAAAACCTTTTTCCATTTCATTGCCTGCAAGATCAGATTTGGGGGAGTTAAGAGGTTTTGGAGGTATCTTGTTGCCTTGTTTTCTCACATCTGCAATGTTTTTGTGCAGAGGTTGAAGATCAGTAGTGGAGAAAACTCTACCAGCCCTCTGGACATCCCTGTTGGCAGTTATGTCACCCTGTGTTGTAACCCTGACTTGGATCATTTTTTGGTGTTCGTGCACTAATTCTACCTACTTAACATATTAGGATCAGTTCTGATCACTGCCTTGCAAGAAGAGAAGAACTACTGATTCTGTCAGCATCTACAGCACCAACCAAACATCAATCATATCATTTAAAAATTTTTTTTAAATCTTCATTTTTTTTCAATAACCCAGGAAGACCGTGAAACAGCAAGTACTGTGGGAGGTAGAAGATGAAGGAAGGAAAATGGAAAAAGAAAATAATCTGAAAAGAAGGAAAGAAAAAAGAGAGAAGGGTAAATGAAAGAAAGAAAACTAACAGGATTTAGGTGATATTACTTTTATATATGGAATGGAGGGAGGGAGAGAAGGAGTTTAGAGCTTATTTGTAGGGCAGGAAAAAGGAAGAAAAGACAGAGAAGTATAATTGGAGACTGAGGAATGCTGTTAGAAGCTCGGAGATGAAGTGCTGGTAGAAAGCTTGCGTGTGAACCCCCTGTACACAACTTTATGTGAGGATTAACCTGATGTGTACGTGGAAGGTACTGTGTGAACTAAAGCAGTAATGAATTCTCACCATTTCACACCTGTAAACTACTCCCATATGTAGTCTAAGAGAGGAAGAAAGACCGAAAAATTAAAGGAAAATAAATAAAAACAATAAAAAAATATGTTTTGCTGTTGGCATCTGTGTCACACAAAAAGCAGGGGAGAAGGGAGACGTGGGTGGGAGTGAGGACAAAGCAAGTGGAGGAGGGGAGAGGTTTAAGTGGAGAGAAGAGGAGGTAGAGGAAGCTGTCTGATTTCCAACCAAACCAGAAAACTAACCGTGTGAAACAACCCTAGGCATGAAAGAACCTAACGTGACGAGGTAACAAACTCTCAGTCCCACACTCTTATCAGCATTGCCAGCCCCCTTACTCTTACAAGAAGCAATACCATATGAAAGAGAGAAAGAAAGAAAAGAATAAAAAATAACATGGCGTTGGCAGCGTTGGTGTACTGCAAAGACGGGGGAAGGAAAGGTGGGTTTGAAAGGATGGGAGGGCAGAAGTAAATAAAAGGAAAGGAGGAATGAGTTTGAACAGCACAGTGTAGAGCATGCATAATGGCGGAGACCAATGAATGATTCAATCAAACAGCTAATTTAGCTATCCCTGTGCAACAGCACTTAGCACAGGAAAACCTAGTGTGGGTTGGTAGGAGGAACAGTTCAGATATTTGTTCTCTTACTAGCATGCAGCAGTTCCCCCAGCCTTTTCAGAAAACAATAGGAGGTGAAAACAAAGTGCGCGCACCTGCGTGTGAGCACACATGCAATATAGAAGGAACTATTCTCAGCCCTATGTACACCCTCACAGTCCCCTGTGGTTACGACTGGGAGGGGCTGTGTGTATCAACTGCTCCTTGAGCTGAGTCCCATCCAACGACTTGTGCTCTTGTCTGTCAGGGGGTGAAGGACTGGGAGGTCCAGATGGATTGCTGACTGCTTCTTATTTCCACTGCAGACTTACAAAAAACTTGTGAGAGACTCCTAAATGCCTGTGGGGTACTGCTGTTTCGACCCTCCCGTTTGCTGAGGCTGCTAATTAAAGATGGCTTTGATTGACCATTACAAAAAGTGGAGAGGATGTGATATCAAAGGACAGTGGAATGGACTGCAGGGGAGGACCACAGGATACTGGAGTAGAATCTATATTTCAGCTAAAACCGAGCACTGGACAAGTTTATTTTACTTCTGGTTAGCAAAGCTTCACTGAGCACACTGACAGTCGTTCAGGCATTGAAAAAATCGTGAATGATTTCAAGCAAGAAAGTGGCAGATACCCATGCTATTTCTAAAGATCTGTCTGCAGCAGTGTGTGTGAAAGGCGGAAGTGGGGACGCGATGAGATAAGAGAGGCCATTAGAGAGGCTCTCTGTGAGACATGGGCTGGTTGTTTGGCTCAGCTTGGAGAGGTTAGTGACACTGGGAATGAAAAGTAAAAACAAGGCAAAGATAAAAGAAAAGGAAAAGCAAACGAAAAACCCAAATAAAATAACAACAGAACATCAACAAGCTGCTTAGAAAATGAAATTCTTTGCAGTGTGAGGTGCTCAGACCTCTGCCTGCAGATAACATGAGTGCTACTTACTGCTCTGGGGTCTGCGAGGGGCGACCAGACAGGAAGCTGCGACATTCCTCAGGGGCCGTGGAGGACACCTGGCCTTTATCCACAATGCTTCCGGCCTCTGACCTATGCACATGGCGCATGGCACCCATCACAACAGAGCAGGACATCACCATTTCATACTTCACACATTCCGTAAAGCAAAACATCTGTTACACATAGCGTGTCCGGCTCACAACGCTTTGTCACCATGAGCCTACGTTTTATGGAATTTATACCTTATGATGTGACTCACGCTGCTTCTTGCTTACCAATACCACTGTTGCTGCAGAATCTTTAAATGCAAGCAGAACTTTGAATTGAGGAGTTTCTTGTCATCTTCATAAGTGTTAATATATAATCAACATAAAATAAATGCATGTTTACTAGAAGAATAATTAACATGGCACTGTAGAGCAATTTATCTTTTGCCAAATGTAGAGCATCACTTACTGAACAGAATGATGTGGTATCAGAAATTACTTTTCCTTTCTGGATAAAAATGTAAATTTCATGTAGAAGAGAATAAAATACAGATCATACTTTACCATATTATTAGGAGCCATGAAGTAAAAATCAAATATATGAGACTTTGAGGAAAATGGAGCTCTGATTCTTACAGAAGTGGTATTTACTTAATAATAAACTAATTCCTTTTCTAAACTGCAGTTCAACCCTATCAGTGACACCAGTGATAGAAGACAGTCTTACCACACCTTTCCTAAAGGTAAACCACATCTGGGACCCTATGGACACACTAGGACGCTGACCCAAGGAAATCGTGAATATTTGGGGAGCTCAAGCTTCCAACCTTTTACTGCCTGCAGGCTTAGGCTCTGGCTCATTGTCCTCCGCCTTCTTCCCTGGTGCTAGTTTCCCAGCACTGTCCAGCAAAGCACTAAGAGCCACTCTCCTGAAGACATTCCCGTGAGCTTCTTTGATAAACTGGACCAGCTGACGGATGTCGCAATACAGCCCCTGTTAGCAAGAGGAAAGTTTGAGAAAAGAAAGGGAGCCTTGTGACTCATTTTACATCAAAGAAAGAAAGGGGGCCATGTGGACTCCTTTTACATGAAAGTAATAACACCTAAAAGGCTGGTAGTTTAGAAATTGCTCCTTTGCTTACTAAAGAAACTTGAGTTCATTTATTGACGACGGAGCTGTCACTCACTATTCCATGACACAATCTCCTTGGTAGCAAATAAACACTAACCTTTCACAGACTGCTTCTCTCACAACACTACATGTGATTTCAGTGGTTTAGTTAGAATAGTGTTTTACGAGGAATAGCTAAGAGGTTACAGTGCTCCATAAAAGGAAACAAAAACCAGTTTTAACAGTACATGTGCATTCATTTTTAAAGTATATCCAGTTTCAAATGTTTGGTACAACATCTTTACTATTTCACAGACCAATAAATGGTGCTCTAGGATCTTCTTTCTGAAGGGCTCAAAATACCTTGCAATGATTTCCCCAACCAGGACAAAACCTTAGAGATGGAAGAGAAATCAACCTGCAGGTGGGGCAGTGAGGAACAAGGAGAAAGGCACCGATAAGGCCTCACTGTGAGTGACTGGTGACTTTGGGGGGAAAAGGATATTTAAGGTTGCAGCTCAGGACCCACTCCATGAGTACAGACACAGAACTGTGGGAAGAAGAGGGGAGCTTCTCACCAGATTCTCGGGGCTGTGCAGTTCATGCGTGGTTGAAGCACAGCGTGTGATGAGGGACTTAAACATGGCACTGACAATAATGCCTTCCACATTTTGGGCTGTGGATTTGTTGTCTACCGTGGTGAAGTTGTTTCCAAACCCAGCCTTGTCTGGAATGCAAAGGCACCAGTTACAGACAAAGTTTCTGTTAAGCTACACAGTCTGAAGGGGTCAGGAAGGAAAGTATTTTGCACCCAGGAACTAGGGAAGAGGTACACAAAATCCAGACACAGAGGATGAGAGACAGACAGTTTAACCATCTCCAAGCAAACTTGGAAACAAGTGTCATAATTGTCACTGTCTTTCCTACGGCATTTCCAACAGAACTGGCAGAGTATTTTGACAGATAAGTCTAAGCAAAAGGAAAGGGGATCAGCTGTTGAGTGATGGTTAAGTAGGTGACTACTTTGACAAATGATCTGCAAATGTCCCCTTCATGGAGAAAGAGTCTGCTGGACACAGTCTGTGTGGTGAGGAGGAAGGCTGGCCACTCAGCGACAACTGCTCAGTGTGTTAGAAGCAGAGGGAGGTAGAACCAGCCAGCCGAGCCAGGCAGCGGAAAGGAAGACGCAGAGAGGAGCGCAAGGAAGGGACTCACGTAGACAGTGAGAAAAAAACTTGCCGCCCTCAGCTGCAGAATGCGCCCAGGTGCTTCAAAGTACGTGGAGTGTGAAAGTCTACAACACCCCCCAGAGCACCCCCTTCTGACTCATACTCATATACAAGGCCAGGTACTAAGCTTGCCCATCTGCATGGTGTTTTTTTACGCCAGTGTTTCACATATCCACACATGGCCCACAGGGCACAGGTATTCAACGGCCTTGCCAGAGACCCCAGCATGGCTAGTGAGCTACCAGTGGGAAATCAGATCCAGCCTGAGATTATCACAGAGGGACCCATCTGGCTGATCCTCTCATCACAACCCACTTTCACATCTCGAGAATCCCAGGAGGCACACATCGCCTTAAAATAACACATTTTTTAACCAACTTCTCACTGCATGTGCCAAATGATGGGGTTATTTCTAGATTTTACATTACTCAAAGAAATATTTTAGTCTAGGCTTATAGTTCCTATCTCATATAACTCAAAAAAATATTAGTTTGGAAGCAAGAATTTCTCTTGGAGAGCTCAACTACAATCCTCAGCTCATTGCTTTTTAAATTTGTAATATGCTTG